>JACJUY010010892.1:6791-22927 GCA_014220935.1 Platorchestia sp. MABIK
TTTTGCTATTCTCCTTTAGCCTGTCAATATATGAATTTTTCTTTTTCTTTGTGAACTGTACTTATGTTGTGTATTTATATTTTGCAGATCTCGTTGAGAATGAGCCTTGTGCTCGAAACGTTCGAACAAAATGTTTTTAAAATAATTCTTTGCTGCATCATTCCTTTTAAAGTTGCTACGCAAACGTGATGTACCTTAGAATAAACTCTAACTGTATAGCTACCCTCATATCCCTTTATATTTTGTACGTGTGTATTTGTGTATGCGTATGTGAATGTTTATTTACACGTGAACGTATGTATGTTTACATACCAACAATTCTGTTGATGAAGAAAAACATTAACTGTACTGTAAAACTACACTCTCTCTGAGTTGGATATCAGCATATCAGTCTTACATGCTGCACTCATTCTAAGTTAGAAACATACGTACACAATATTATTTCACATGCTTTACTTTAATTAAAACACGTTCTTCTCCTGATTGATTGTCATAGAAACTTCGAAGCAATTATTGTAGGCGTTCTGTAAGGGCGTATTGCTCCGAAGCACGAAGTATTAAGGATCAATTTTATGCTTACAGGTATATCTTAATTTAAGCAATTCACGTGTTTTTTTAACTAAACGTTTAAAACTTTCATTGTTCAGAGTGAAGTCAGTTCGATGAAAAATGGTCTAGTAATGGAATTCTACCACTAAAATGCTGAAAATTATGCAGAGTTCTATGTTTAAAACTTGACTAGAAGAATTTTCGCCACCTACGGAGTTCTTAGAGCACGAAGTATTAAATTCATGAAAAGGTAAGGAAAATAGAAGATTTGGAGAGAAAATTAAAAACCTACAGTGCCGGCGAGAAAAAAATTCGTTTTACGTTAATAGCTCAATAGGAAACACTTTTCAGTAACTTTGAGTTGCATTAGATATTTTAACTGTTTCTGCCGTATTTTTGTATGTTCATTTCAAATCTGTAATTATATTTTCTCTACACGCTCTTGGTTGTATGCAATTTGAGGTCAATGACATTATACTAATGTGAACTTGCATAAACCATGTAAAAGCATTTTCGCATCCATATTTATAGACAGCCACTCATATTGTGATTATTCTTCTTTAGTTCCAGTTCAAACTTGGTTTCCAAAGAGAGACATCATTGCAGAAACAAGCCTGATGCCTTCTGCTACAAATGTGGATGGTACGCACTCAATCGTCAAAGATTTAACATATCCTCGTGCGTGCATGGAAGACATATTTTGAAGTTCATCTTGGTGATCGAGACAAGCGATGGGCCTCTCATGTTGTTTGCCTCAATAATGTGAGTAAATGCTTCAAGACTGGATCAAAGGAAAATGCAAAGGTCTACCTTTTGGAGTTCCTATCATTTGGAGCGAACCCACCAACCAACCGCAAACTCACCAAGCAACCGGCTGTTGTAGCGCGAACCCACCAAGTAACTAACAGTTATTTCTGCGCGGGAAACACAACGGGTGCAGGGAGGAAAACCCGACATAAGATTAGGTCTCTGAAGATTCCCTGAGCTATTCGGCCTACTCCGCACTGTGAAGAAGCTTTTGCTCCAGTTTTCAAAGGTTTTCCTTCATTGGACGAATACGACGTTGAACATGATCCAAGCGAACAAGACAGTTGCGACAGTAAATTGTCAGAAAAGTGTTCACAATCAGAGAATTGTTCTTCAGACACTGTACCTTTCCCCGCCCCCAAGCCTCTTCCAGGCTGAACTGAATGATTTATTGCGGGATTCAGATCATTCGAAGAAAGCAGCGGAGCTTTTTGGCATCAAGATTACAAGGCTGAACTCTTCTTGATCACTCTGTTAAAGTATCAAATTTCAAAGACGTGACCAGCTTTTTGTGACCTTTTCAGAAGACAGTTTGCTTACTGCTATAACGTCCCAGGGCTTCCCAAAGAACTGGGTGTACTTTACTATAGTCCTGCTGAATGGAGACTCTTTTTAGACAGTTGAAAACGCAGTGTAAAGTGTGTTCTTTTGCATAATGGCAATGTTTCTGGAGCAGTATCTGTCGGTCACTCAGTGCATTTGCGGGAAGACTATCATGACATGAGAATGGTTATGGACTCACTGAAGTATCATGAGCACAATTGGATCATGTGTGTCGACCTAAATATGGTCAACTTTCTTCTTGGACAACAGAAAGGTTTCACCAAGTTTCCATGTTTCCTCTGTATGTGGGACAGCCAAGCACGAGGCAGACATTGGGTCCAGAAGGACTGGCCTATTCGTGACACCCTTGAAGCAGGCATGCCAAATATTATACAAAACACAATTGTAATCAGAGGCAAGATCATATTTCCTCCTCTTCACTTCAAATTAGGTTTGATGAAGCAATTTGTCAAGGCACTGGAAACCGAAAGTGAATATGTTTCCAACACATCATCACAGCTTTACCAGAGTTATCATTTGAGGAGATCAATACAAGCGTGTTTGATGGCCCACAGATTCGAACCCTAATTCGTGATGATCAGTTTGTTGCTAAGATTTAAAAAAGGCAGCATGGTTATTCTTTGTGGCAGTCGTTCAGAACTTCCTTGGAAACAATAAGATGGAGAACTACAATGAACTCGTGAACAGAATGCTTCTCGCTTTTCATGATCTCGGGTGCAACATGGGCATCAAGCTTAATTTTTTGAACAGCCACTGTGATACGTTCCCTGACAACCTGGGGACTGTGAGTGACGAAGTATAATAACGATTTCAAAAAATAATTTAACCTAAAGATCATGGAAGAACGCTACCAAGGGCGCTGGGACAGAAGTGTGATGGCTGACTACCGCTGGAGCATTAAACGAGATTGCCCAGATGAAGTGTACAAACGCAAAAGTTACAAACGCAAATTCCTGCCTGAATAAAAAACACGAACAAAGTGATAAACTTTCATCAGCTGCGGTGATGTTCTGGAGGATGCAAATTTAACTTTGGGAGAAAGATTAATGTTTTCTAAGAAACGCTCTCAGAAAATACGGCACAACCAACAATAGTATAATTTGCTGTCAATTCACATTTAACGTTTTGTTTCCTTTACCTTAAATACAGTAACTATACAGTAATAACTTAATGTATAGTTGGTCTGATATTGCAATTTCCCATTATAACGAAAAAATGAAAATGTAAAATTCCATAAAATAGGTAGCTTGCAGACAAAAACCGATTTCAGATTTGAAATCAACACATTCAAATTAGCTAAATAAGTTTTTTTAAATGAAACAAAATGAGTGTTCCCTCAGTGTAGTAATTGGACGCTTCCGTAAAATAGGCACGTAAACCTTGCTTTCATGAAGTAGCATTCTCGTTGGAGCAGGTCCAGCAAGTCTCTTTAATTTTTAGCACACTTTTCCATCTCTTCGACGTCACGTTAGACAGCATTCTTCAGAAATAACTGAATCAGGAACTCGCCCTCAGTCGAGGAGGAAGCAGACAATTTTATCGATCTACAACCTCACAAGTACAAGGTTATTTAAAACTTCGATGTTGACGGGGAAACGAGTTCAAGTTCTTACCCCTTTTCGTACTCATTATTAGATACACATGTCAAACAATATTATTGCTATATGTAGCAACATACGAGTATAATTATTTCCTTTTCCAAAGACTTTATCATATCCCAAAGCATGCACAAATTGCTGCAGTGCACATATTCTCAATTGTATTTCAAACTTCCACGTGTGTCATTGACCGTTTTCACATGGCGTTTCAAAGTGATAAAAAATATCGCTTTAAGCCCATTCTGTTTTTACCTAATGCATAGTTCCTCGCGATAATCATTCTCTTAACCCGCACGGTGTAATGTCATTTTCCGTGATCAAGAGCATAAAACAAGTCAAATATGACACGAATATCCAACAACTGCACCTTTCACCTTCCGCAGCGCTCTCAATCTCATCGATTGCCTGCTCCCAAAGCAGGCAGCATGCACCAGAAGGCATCGTATATTATAAGTCTCCAAGATCTCCAAGCCAAGCGAACACTCCTGGTCTCTTGAAAATGTATTTTTTACAATGACTCGAGCGGGGCAAAGAGCGGTGAGATTACATCAGAGGTGCTTCATTTTTCGAGTCACTTAAGGAAGGCCCGGCGTCTCAGCAGGGGTCTGAAGGAGCCTATTTCTTCGGGGCCCTTTGTTGGGAGCGGCGTTTGGGGATCGTTTGGCCCATTGTGCGCGGCCGGGCCTGTCCCGCGCAGAAGACTGAAGGCCTATGAGCGAGGCCAACCAGCCGCCAGTTAGTCTGTCTGCGCCTGGCTAATGCCGTATGCAGTGCACTTAATTAGCCCTCCTAAATAAATAGTTTCCTTTGCCCTGAGCAACACAACAGAGCTTCAAAATGATCAGTGGCTTCGCCATCCACAAATGCGCAGGGTCAACACTTAACCTTGCAAAATGTATAATTTTAATGAGTCCATAGCACAAAAAAGGATTTTCTTATTTTGAAATTTGAGTAATGTTATTATCACATCCATTCTCAGAAGTTAATAGTTTCAGTCTAACAAATGAGTAAAAACATATTCTATACGACCTGTGTGACGGTTAAAAAGTTGAAGTGGAACGAACAGCATGGCAGGAAGTTCATTTTTTTTTAAATGAAGTTCATGTCAATTAAATCTCATAATAAAACGAACGAATGCCTGCTGAAAAACAATGTTGGTAGTTTTACGAAGCTTGTCAACATAACAATGAATAACAAATTGGACTTCAAAAAATTTTTATCGAAAAATTTTGTGTTATTACATCCCTGCCTACTGATGTTCACAAATTAATTTTGCACTCTTCCTTATTACGGACAGCAGAGAAAAATGGAAAAGAAATCCGCTTGAACTTCTATCAAAATTTTTTCAAACATTGAGTTTCGTTTCATTCTCTACAATGAAAATGAAATTAGCTTATTGTAAATCTATGCTCCATTTGCGGTTCATCAAAACAGGTGCGCACAGTGTATGTCTGGGTCCGTAGGCTGTACCACGAGAGCTCTGCGGATTCGCGTTGCAAAGCATGCCTTGTAAGAATTTTCGTATTTATTTTTTACCAGCAGGTCCTCTTCATACAGTAATCTGATGTCATGTGCAGCCTTCCTGTAAAACCGAACGACTTCTATGCTTTAGCCTCTGTTTTCAATGCTGTTTATGGTAGCATTGTGGAATCTCTTTTCATTCAGAAATGCAAGCCTTAGGTAAACGGCAATCAGTCCGCGTCCCCACAGCAAGTGGTTAACACTTCCATTTAGTTTGTATCTTAATTTTGTTGAATATGAGTTTGTGTGTGCTGTATCGGTTTCTCCGTTACCCACCAAATTTTACTGATGATGACTCTGGTAGTGGAAACGTGTATTTTTATAGAACGAAAAGAAATGTATGAGACGAATTTTGAGGCAAATTCTAATTTTAAAATTAACTTTTCCAGTGGACCAAATCTCAAATTCATTTCAGACTGTATTTACATATAGTTTTTCCTCAAAACTGAATTAGAATATCAAAAGCAACAACATCACCTTTCGTACGATAAAGAAAATCTTTTCCGTACGATAAAGAAAATCGTCGTTTTTAGTGCAAACTAGAATGTGCGCCTAGTTCACACAATGAATGTTAGTTATTGAATGTCGAACTGAATGCACCTTAGCCATTAGATCAAAAGTGCTAGCAGGCATTTCTATCGACTCCCACTTCCTACTGCATGGGAAACTTGACCTCATCTGGCCCAGTTTTCGTTGCTGAATAAAAACTGTTCCATCACTTTTACGTCAGGAGTATCCAGAGAATTTCTTTGCGCCCCACTTGAATTTCTTTTTTTAGTACGGAAATCTTGAGCCTTTAAACTATAAAGCATTATCTTATGGGAACATAACTCGAACACTGAGCAATCACAATGGCGGATGGATTGGAGTACATAATTAAGACCTTTGGTCATTCATACACTGTCATCATAGATTCATCAATTTGTGATAAATAATAATCTGGAGCTATCGAAATGAATCTTGCAGGATATCAAGAGTACGAAAGGAAATTTAATGAAAGCTGATGTGAGTGTGATGTTCGCTTAAGAAATTATTCTCCGCAGGGAATCGGATGAGGTAACTAAAATGTCGACGTGAAGCAGGAACGAATGGAAAAGCCTAGTTTTGGAACTGTTGAGATGGATTGAATCTCCCCTGTCAAATATTTGTCTATAAGTAATTTACAATGATGATTGAGTTGATAAGGGTGGCAGTCATTCAAAAAATCATAGAACCTGAAATTAATTTCCATTTCCTGAATCGGGCATTTCATTTATTCACAACGGTGTAGTACTCTCACTTGCATTTTCTAACAGAAACGCATTCACCATTGGTTCCTTTTTAAGTTCAACGACGATCTCTCTGTCGGTGTACTGACGATTATTACTTAAAAGTTCCAACGCAAAAGCAGTAGCGATTACTACATAGGCGGTGTCATCCAAGAGTTTGAATTCCTTGTAAACAACTCTTCCGCATATCAAGTCGAATAAATCGACCTATTAAAGTACCCTTGGTATCCGTTCCGTACTCGATCCTACACACTACTAACACACCTCGCATTCAATGGCAAAACCTTTTCCAGCGTATCATCATTCAGTGCAGCGAACATTTCAATTTCGGATCGTTCGTACTTTGCTGCATTGAGATGCTATGAAGAAAACAATTTCAGGCCTTTGTCTACTTCGAGCTATAAGCATAAAACATTATTTAAGTGATTTACTCTAATTTTTGGTAGGTATAATTTTGCGTAAATTTAAATCAAAATCTTAAATTTAGTTATATCGGTTACTTCATGATTATCGCGATTGAGTGCGCACAAAATTAAGTGAAGTATCATAGCTGTACCCAGCAATGGCTCTGATCCAAATGCCAAATGATAAAAAGTGGTTCTGTTTCGTAAGTTATTTACCCCCTAAATTTACTCCTACTGATACGACATTCAAATGTGTCAGCTAACCTAAACCTAAAATGTGTCAGCTAACCTAAACCTAAAATGTGTCAGCTAACCAGGACAACTTGCAGTGAACTGAACAAATCTTATGTCCTACCAAAACAGCCAACAATAATTGTCAAGAAAGAAAGTTAATGCTTATCTAAAATACTGTTTAACTCGTTCACGACCGTAAAGACACTGGTGTCTTTCAAAAAAAGCCTGAAGTGTTTTATTTCCCGTAGAGTTGGTGCACGAATAAATTTTTTTTAAGTTAACTAACGAGTGGCCATTATTTTCTCTTTCTGATGTCGCAAGCAGCCTGACACAAGAGCCAGTCTAATGACGGTGGTTTCAATAGCTCTAATGTGAGTTGAAAATTCGATAAAATTTAAATTAAATCGATGTTTCAAAGGCAGATATTACTTGGTATCTAACGTGCGAGTACTGAGGCTTGAGACCAAAGATGAGAAATGCATGTAACTTATGAAAATGTATAAATTAGCCCATAAATGCACGTTAACTAGAATAGGAATTACGATACACTCATCTAAATCCTCACTAATTACGGACCGGAAATTATCGCTGAAATTAGCAGGAATAACACGTTTGTGTTATTCCAATTACAGTCGGACAAATTAAGGCGCAGTACATTTTCATTAGCGGGGGAGATGGAGAGCTCTTCTGTCTCTAGCATGAGATATTGAAAAGTGAAAGGTATTCATTATTAAGTACCGCCTTCATAAACAGACGCACATCGTCACTGAGTATTTGAGGAAGATACAGTAGGAGGGAAAATTCTATAACATACTTCGATAGATCCTTGGTTGTAGAAGTAAATTGTTAAGGAAAAATAGAGTAAATAGAGCGGACAATCAAAGCACACAGCATTTTTAAGAGAGCCCTCATACTACCATCATCCTGAGAAAGGGAAAAAAATGAGAGTGGTAATCGCTGAGGAAAATGAAGAGTCACCTTTTCACTAAGCCACAAGATTGTTTTCAAGAAATATTATTCAGAAACTTATAAACGAAGAACGCTGTTAATATTGAAATCATATTTCTTAGAACTTTGCAAGGTTTTAGAATAAAATATCTACAAAGAACCTATTCACTCTGTAAAACGTTTCGGAGACCTGCTCCATCCTCAGTAAGTCATTCTGTAAAGAATAATGAAATTGAAGAAATGAAATTCAGTCAAATATAAAGCACAAGTTATTTTTCATTAAAAATCTACATATAAATTTGTAGGGGAAATAAACTATTTGTACTATTAAAGATAGGCTTTTCTTTGGCTATGTATAGGGACTCTAAAATACGCAAGTCTAATTCATTCGAAGGAGTACCTAAAATTCTAAAATCATCGTCTGCTATGCGATCGCAGCACTGTTCACTATGAAGGCGAATCGACGAGTGAGGGGGCTGGGCAATCTTCTACATTCTTCCACTACGGTAGCTGATTCAACGATGCTGGGCAATCCTAATATAAAGTGGCAAAGTCGTCATGCGACAAAGCCAGACGTACACTGTACATAACTAAACTTATAGACAACGGATGCCCACATTCGCTTCGGAATCACGTCCTTGTAGCGGAAACATGAGCCAACTTTGAGAGAATTGACGGCAATGATACATAGTTTCAAGGCATGAAAATGGCGTTTAAAAGGGTCTCTAAATCTCTTGACATCTTATCAGTAAAATCTCCATAATACCAAAAACATGATATAGACTTTGCATTGGCTCTGGAAGAGTACTTGTCATTGAACATTTTTTAGACAACAAATTTTTTCCGAGAAGTATATTCATCGTGCAAGTCCACATAGTTTGAACAAGTGTTATACGCTCGATTCAAAAATTGTTTTTATAGTATTAATTTAGAGCCTATAAGCACAAAAACTGTAAAAACTTAAGCCCAATCCAGTAAAAGTAGTTTCCTTAACGAATTGAGATGAATTTTCTCAATTTCACATTTTTGGTTAATGGACTTAACACAGGCACTATGTATGGTGTTAAGAAACTTAACACTAATTACCTTATTTAGAGATGCGGATAGTGTAACTATGGCTTCATTTGATGTTGAAAGTCTATTTACCAACATTCCTCTGACATAAACGATCAATCTAATTTTGAATGTTTTTTTTACCTCGTCAACAGATGTGGTTTTAGGGCTTAGTAGAATTCAATTTGAAACTCTACTTGAACTTTCGATTTTAAATTCATTGTTTATTTTTGCTGGTTTATTATATAAACAAATAGAAGGTCTTGGCATGGGACTCCCTTTGGGCCCTACTTTTGCAAACATTTTTATGTGCCATTGGGAGCAGAGATGGCTTGCAGATTGCCCCACAAGTTTCAAACCCGTATTTTGCCGAAGATATATTGACGATACTTTTTTATTATTTCGAGATCCTAGCCATGCCATGCACCATGCTCAAAGACTATTTGAATTCTAAGCATCCTAACATAAAATTAACTGTTGAAATTGAATGCAACAATTTTTTATCATTTTTAGATTCCCAATTTGCTAGAACAGGCCGCACTTTTAAATCGTCTGTTTTTCGGAAGGCTACTTTTACTGGATTATGCTTAAGTTTTTTCAGTTTTTGTGCATATAGGTTCAAAATTAATACTATAAGGACATTATTGAATCGAGCGTGTAACATTTGTTCAAACTATGTGGACTTGCACGATGAATTTACTTCTTTGAAAATTTTTTTTGGTCAAGATGGGTTTCCTTTATCTATAGTTCATGTTAAAATTTAAAAATTTCTGGCTAAAAAATATTCAATAACAAGTACTCTTCCAGATCCAATGCAACGTCTATATTGGGTTTTTCCGTACTTTGGAGATTTTACTGATAAGATGTCAAGAGATTTAGAGACCCTTTTTAAACGCCATTTTCCAGCCGTGAAACTATGTATCATTGCCGTCAATTCTCTTAAAGTTGGCTCATTTTTCCGCTACAAGGACGTGATTCCGAAGCGAATGCGGACATCCGTTGTCCGTAAGTTTAGTTGTGTACAGTGTACAATAGTACATCTGGCTATGTCGGCATGACGACTTTGCCACTTTATATTAGGATTGCTCAGCATTGTGAAATCAGCTACCGTAGTGAAAGAATGTTAAACCCAACCGCCTCACTCGTCTATTCGCCTTCATAGTGAACAGTGCAGCGATCGCATAGCAGACGATGATTTTAGAATTTTAGGTATTGCTCCGAATGAATCAGACTTGCTGTTTTTAGAGTCCCTATACATCGCCTAAGAAAAGACTGTCCTTAATAGTACAAATAGTCATATCCCCTGCAAATGTATTTGTAGATTTTAATGAAAAATATCATGTGCTTTAGATTTGACTGAATTTTTCTTTCTTCAATTTTATTATTCTTTACAGAATGACTTACTGAGGATGGAGCTGATCTTCGAAACGTTTTACAGAGTGAATAGGTTCTTTGTAGATATTTTATTCTAAGACCTTTTCAAGTTCTAATAAATATGATTTCAATATTAACAGCGTTCTTCGTTTATAAGTTTCTGAAGATGATTCGACTAAAGAAAAATGACTTTCCTGAATTCATTAGAAATATTATTGATCTACTTCGATTCATTTTTTTATTCCAGAAATCTCATCACTCCTCGTACAAGGAAATTGTCTCTAACTCACTCTATAACACTCTTTGCTGAAGAGCAAAAGAGACAGACATTTGAAATTACCATCTTTACATCAATTATTAAGTAAACTGTGGGGGGGAGTGTTTCCGAGACGAGACAATTACCCGTAGTTATTATTCCCTTAGAGGGATCATTAGATGCTTAGATGAATCAAATTTATGCTTGCCTGTTTGATCGTCTGGTTTCTCTCATGTACTACCCTTCACACCAAATTATCTGCCCTTAGAGAAAAGCTACGCGCACGTTAATGAAATGACATAGTGGCTCTACACCTATAAACTGGCTTGATTCGCTTCTTTTACGTGTAGCAAATTAATCAGTAACTGTTATAATAAAATACAAATAGCAGATGGTCAACGTTTAAGATTTTCTTCTTTTTTCCCACAAATACATGTAAAAATATACTTTGGTACATATGAACATGCTGTTTTGAATTGATTTAGTGCTTTCAAAAGTGGATGATCATCTTGTAAACTTAAATTAATTTTGTCGGATGATCTCTTTTTAAACTTGAATTTTATAGAGCGTATTCAGCCAAGAAACTTGGTCGTGGCCTTATGTTGAGATCATTTTCATGTTCTACAACTCCCTATTTTGATCTGAAGAGATTGATTTCCTTCTGGTTGCTACACCTCAGATAGAAATGTTTCAGATTCCTGGTTTGACATTTATTTATTCATTTATATTCTGTTCGTTTTTTTCAAAAACAGAAGCATCAATTTATGATCAGTTACACTATGTATTTTACATATTTTTATATATTTTAGTAAAATACACCACTATGAAACATGAAATGCATGATTTGAATGCGTTTTTACCCTATGAGCATTTTCGTGTTAGGTACTCAAGGTTCTCAAGAGAAAAAATATTGTCAAATGTACAATTTACACTTTCGACGAATGACGAAAAGCTCATGGTTATTGGGTAACTTCTCTTATTAGAGCGGCAAAGAACGGTATTTTTACGATGCAATAATCGTGAGTAAATATAATAACTCATCTCAAACTCAAAAACCCTTTTTTTAATTTTGGGGGGAAATTCAAAATGAAGGGAGTCCCTTCTATAAAGGATGGCCCGTAGGTAACTTTCTCATTTGAAAATCGGTGTCAAGATAACCATGACGCATGAAAAGTTCGGCATACTGATAATGTTGTTTAAAAATAATTCACTCTGGTTGATTTCACGTAACTGTGGCGGGTTGTGGCCAACTTGATCAACAAGTTTAAGTACAAGTGATATTTTTTCTATGAATGTTTGAATGATAGAGTTTACATTAAAAAACTCTACACCTTCCAGGAATTAAAACGTGTCATCTTTCGTAAACCTACTGGTATATTTCTTGGAGTCTTGGGTAAAGTAATAAACCATTCAGAGTAGATGTGTTTGCGTCAGCAATATTATGGTAGTCATCTAAAGAAGATTATAGCACTTACTTGGCATGTGAGTGAAATTCCACACTTCTACCTAGTTTTATATTATCTCAAGCTCATTATGTTTCATAGTTTTCATGTTTTACGTTGTCAAAAAAAGGCGAGTTACTTTTGGTTCATCAGAAAAATGCCAAGCTGAAATAGTTTTAAAACACTACTTATGCGAGGATAGCTCGGGCAGATGAATTAACCATCAAGAAGCATTTAAAATATAATTAACTATTTTGTGATAAATAAAAAAAATTGTACCCTCAGGTGAAGGCATTCGTTATTTCACCTGATGCCAGACGCTGCAGACACATTTTCACATTCCCAGCCTGAAATCTTCTTCGGTGGCCAAGAACAATATGATTTCTCGAGGCATGGAACATCGTAAATGTCTGCCAAGGAACATATTCTACTGGCACCGATTGCTTCCCCCGGATTGCTCTGAAACCTTCGTCTGGAAGTTGACTGGTTGTGATTGCAGGCGCCGCGCTCGACTGCATCCAGAAGCTCGGACTTAAAGTGGAGAAATGAGAATCTTGAGGAAACCGCGTTGGTTTGAGGGACGTCCCAAATTCATGATTTGATTGGTCCGTGGGTGTCTTCTCATTGTTAGGATTTCCTCGTTCATTTTTTCAACCAAAAGTTTTTAAATGTTCTAGTCAGGTGTAATAATTCGTTTCGTTAAGACTGGGGCGGAAGCAAAGTGTAATGCAATTAAAAACACAATCCAAGTGTATTCAAATCAGTTGAGTGACCTTAATTTACTACGACGGGATGATTATTAACCCTTTGCCTCCTGACGGCATCTACAGATGCCACTTCATATTTTTGCTCATGAGAAGAAAATGCAACTACCCTGGACTACTACCCTGGACTTCAATTAATGAACTAAATTTTACAAACTACTTTTTTCCCATTTATATTGCAACTAGGTTAACGAAAATGCACACAGATATGTAAAATTGAATTCCAAACACATTTGCTTCTATACAAATTTTCGATTCTCATGGCAAAAAAAAAAAAAATCGGGCGAATAAAAGAAAAAACTATATATTTGCGCAAAACCTATCTCCTTCTACAATTTTCAACGTGGAAGAGTGATTTTGGTCTCATTCGATGTGGAAGAACTGTAGAAATACAACTGTAGAAAAACTGTTTGGAATTTAATTTTAAACGTCTGTGTGCATTTTTGTTCTCTTAGGTGCAATAAAATGTTGCAATCTGAGGTTAGAAAAAGTTATCTAGGATTTCTCTGGGGGAGACATTTTTTCGGACATATAAACAATAACTTTTTTCTAATCCGAAATTCAATCCAAATCAAGCTTGACGGTGTTTCTACAGTCCTTCCACGTCGAATGAGACCAAAATCACTTTTCCACGTTGAAAATTTTAGAAGGAGATAGGTTTTAACCAAAAAAAACATTTTTTTTTTCAGTTTTTTTTTCCGCGAACATCGAAAATATTAATAGAAGCAATTGTGTTCAGAATTCTATTTCACATATCTGTATGTATTTTCGTTCCCCTAGGTGCAATAGGAATGTGTACAGTGAGATTTGAAGAGTGAGGTGAGTGCATTGAGTAGATCCCCTTAAGCGCCAGAAAATACTGGAGACATCTGAGAGTGCCCCCTTAACATGGCGGCATTTGGCAACTCACGCCTCAAATGAAAGCGCGGCGGCAGTTTGAGTTGCGTTAATTGAGGAGGTGACGCTCATATGTTACAGTGCTAACTAATTTTCATTTTTTCACTATTTATACTCTGTGTTGATTGATTTGGCTTAAAATGAGTATCTCGTTCGCACGCGCAGAGCACTTCCTCTTACTTCCATGCGAAATGTTCATCGCTCGCGCAAAACGGAGAGACTGAATATGAAAACAGCTGTTATTATTCGTTGCTTAATTATCCTAAATAATACCATGCATTTCAGATTATCTACAAAATTTACCAAAACTACATACAATAAGTATATATTTTGATAACCAAGTTGGTCTGAACGTTCGTGTTCAGTACAGTTGTCATTATCTGAAAAATTATTGTGATTCTGGCATATACCGCTTAAAAGAAAATTTTATATTCCAAACGATATATATAATACCGTTTAATCATTTTTATTCATTCATTACCCGAAAACTCATACTCATAACTCATTGCCCAACATCTTTGAAACTGAAGGGGCTAAAAGTTTTTTTTTCATTAATTTTATGAGTGAATTTACTAGCCCTATATAGAACTTGTTCAGTCCAGCGAAAAAAATTATAGTGAAGAATCTTCCCATATACAGTACACCAGAGACTTCCCATGAAATTCTGAATGAGAATCTTTGCAAAATAAATCTATCCGATTTATCTTTTCTATTCTTGACTTGGTCCAGATCGAATCATTCAGTGAAATTTTACCGAGATCGTATATCTTAGCTCCGATCAGGGAATCTCATGTCTCAAGATCTCGAACACCTCGAACTCGGCAGTGTTGCCCTGGCGCAGCGGCAATATTTTCACATGATCCTTGTTATTGGTAGCCCCGTGTGAAGCATTAACGCCTGTTTTTCCCTCGCCGAAGTTGTCAACACCGGCACAGCACACAGCAAGACACGCCCTCTACCTGACACACCTTCTTCAGCTACATACATCCTACTAAGTGATGGAGCTTGGCCTCTCAATTTAGAAATATATGTAGCTTTCAGAATATGGAAAAATACAAACGTAGATATAATGATCTATTTTCAGTTTCTTGAAGAAAGCGTTCTAATTTTAACATGTTTACTTCAATTTGATAAAAGAAAGTGTTTCGGATGGTGAATGCTTCGGCCACCTGAAAATATCAGTAAATACAAAATGACGTGCTTGACCCACGGCAGTTTTCTTATTGGGGAAACAGAAATGAAAAGAGTTAAATACAGCCGAAACTGGAGTAAGATGAAATGTCATCATAGGGAAAATGTTTCAGAAGAACTTGAGTTTGATTTCATTGGAAAAAACAAAGTTAATTTTTTGTCAATTTCTGAGTGGAAATAAAACAAATTGGGCACTCGGATAATACTGAAAACGCTTCACACGAAAATTGGTACTCATGGCTTTACGCAGCCATGTTAGGAATATATTTGTCTTTGCCATGAAGCTTTGCTTACGGTTACGAAGAAACTTCAACCCTCACACCAACTGAAACTTCAATGCATTTAAAACGTTTTGTCTTCTAAATATTAACTTTATTACTTTTGAGCGTCGATGGTTTCGACTTTTTCATTCGGCTCAAAAAAATGCAGGTAAAATAATGAAGAACCCTTTCCTTAGATTTCATGAATGGGATCAAATCTTATAGGTCAGTTAATTGCATTTCTAATAATTATGTCGACCCAATGCTATAATGACATCTCATCATTGTTGCAAAAAGTTCATAAAATTTTCAGGGCCAAGAAAAAGCCATTTGGAGTACGTGGTGCTGATGTTATTTCAGATCATTTTTAGTAATGAATACAACATTAGTTTGAAAGGTATTCCAAATAGACAAAATTTTCGGAACAACATTAACCTGCTCTTTTCAATGAAACCTACTTCAGCCTTGGAGCACTAATATTTTACAAACTACAGCATTTTTAAATCGGCCACATTTTTAGCGAACACCTTGTATTATTGCTGCTACTGTGCGTGAGTTATGTGTCTACTGTGTGCATTCAAGAAAAACTATACAATTTCTGTGCTTCGTCATTTAAATTTTTGACGACAAATGTCCAATCACGTTATCCAGTTTTTTATACATTTGTCGGCAAAGAAGAAGCGCTGTCACAATAATATTATAATAGTCCATGAGTTATTCAGCCTATGCATAGAGCAGGCCAACGCGCTCTTGAATATGAAAAGTAAGTGCTGCTCTCGAAAACACGAGCTTAATACATCATTACGGTTGTACTACTTTAAAAAGCCATGAAAGGTCGGCGCCCTTTCATTGAAATCGTTGACAATATGTGCAGTCACTGACTTTTTTGCCTATTTTCCTTAGGTGAGAAAAACTTGATGCAAGTAGGATTTAAATAAAATAAGTTTTAATGTGAAAACTCCATCAAAAAATCGTTCACCAATTTTACCTGAGTGTTAGTTTTAAT
>JACJUY010010894.1:28418-41510 GCA_014220935.1 Platorchestia sp. MABIK
AAAACGTCCATTGCATTGAACTACGATTAGTAATATGTAATGTTCTATTTTGTCGTGTATAAAATTAGTGTTATTAAACTATATTGCCTTAGTTATTTAATGAGAATTCTTATGTGTGATAATTATGGTTGAATTCTTTTGGCTGATATAACTTCAGAAAATATTTTCTCTATTGTAGTGTAAGACTTCCTCTTACTATGCGAGAACTCGTTATTTATGGACCTCAAAAGTGGAGAATAAAATATTTTCGCTTTCTTTTAAAGTTCCTGGATTTATTTGTGAACGTTCAAACAATTCTTTGAATATTTTATTCTTCACCTTCATTTTGTTACTTGTATGAAAGACAAACGCTAAATAAGTATTTTTAGCTTCTTCCTTGATTTAAATTAAACCTTCCTGTATAGAGATAAATTAGGATTTCGTTTGTGCGAGACAAGTGTTTGAAATTTTGTTTTCTTTCTCCAAATTAAATTATTTTCTTCACAGTGAAAGACATGCTTAATTTTACGAGAACTTAATTATGAAACTTAACGCAGAACTTAATTATTTTCGTCAATTTGAATGTTTCAAGATTTACATGGAAATGTGCTGGCAGGTTTAATTATTTTTTTTTGATAAATGCATTTTTTAGTTTATTCGTGTGTAAAATGATATTTACAATTTATAAGGTATTGTGATAAATTAGAATTTCATTAGTGCGTGATCACAGGTGTTGACATTTTTCGCTTCAAAATGGAGCATTCTTGTGCTGGAGCGTGAGACCTTTACTTTCCAAGTTAAATGAAACTGAAAGAGGAAAATAAAATTGATTCTGATTGTTAGAATATTTCTTGATTATAGGGAAATGTGCTCACAAACGTAGGATAATTTTGATCACTTCCAGTTCTAAGCAGATAAACATTAAGTGCCGAATTTGTTTCCAGTTATTTTATTGCTTTTATCCAACTATTAATATTCCGAAAATTAAATACAGGGAAAATGTGTCATTTCAGTGTTGAATAAAATGAGTGAACTGAACTGATGCTGTTTTTATTTGAACGAATGAATGTAAGATGTGGTTGTGCTGAAGCCCATTTTAAATGCGTGAAAAGTTTTTTTGTAATCTAAAATGTAGTTAAGCTTGAAATCAGGGCTTTCTTCATTCGATAAACGTTAAGGCATTGAAACCGTCACAATTATTCGAATTCATATATCATGTTAAAACACATTTAATGCTGTTGTGAGGAAGATCTTGTAAACGCTCTCAGTTTATTTGCAGATTCAGATTTTAATTAATCTGTTCAACTCTCCTTATATTCGTTAAGTTTCTTTACACGACAGGATAAAATGAGACGCTCTCAATTTATTTGCCGATTTCAATTAAAATATTAAACTCTGAATAAATTCGTGAAGTTTCTCTACACACGGTATGAAATATTTTATATGTTCTATGTAAAATTTCAGAATACGGTGACTTCATAAGTAGTGCATTATTTTCTGTGGAAATATTGTGATAATTTATAATGTAATGGTCAATGTGTGGTGCAACATAAGCCTTGAATGGTTCATTAATTCTGTAAATACTCATTTTTCTTAATCCACAGGCAAGACAGAGGGGTATGGTAGGAGTGAGTTAAATCTATGTTTTAGGTTCCGTAGATTTCCCCTAAGTGTGTCATGACTGCCCTAAGTGTGTCATGTTACACACTAAAATGTGTCATGGCACCTCAATGACACACAATTGTGTGCCGGTTTGGCGAGAAACGTATGACACGCTTAAGTGTGTCAAAATGACCCTATATTTTTTCTCAGTGTATGTGTTCTTTGTGATGACGCAGAAGTGGCCGTTTTATGAAACTCCATTCCAAAAATAATAGTTAACGATGACTTTTTATAGCGGCTCGTCGTTGGGCAGCCATGTGGTTCCCATTGAATACACTCACACTGACGAATTGATAATCACCGCTCTCCCTAGAGTTTTTTGCACAACCCTCGAATTTTTCTAGATAGAAGTTGCTATAGATAATGGTCAATGAATATTGCAAATCATCCTTTTGTAATGTTCATTGATCGTTGTCTATCTTGAATTTTAATTAGAAATCTTCGAAAGATGATATTCAATTAACATTACACTAATAACGATTGGGAATACGTTCTTAATTACAACCCATCACCTCTTCTGGCAATGCCGGTGGCTATACCAAAATCCATTCTCCTTTTGACAATCTTGCAATGATTTCAACTCTTCGTCACAGCGTGAACTGATTCGTTCAACAAAAATTCCTCGTGTGTTGTCGGATCGAAGAATAAAATATAATTTGAAATTTACGTTTTGAAGAAACGAAAATTTGACACACTGGGCCCGAAGGGTAAAAATATCAGTCGCAGTAGATGGGAAGCTAAGGGATTCGGAAAGATTGATATGCGTTGTAAGGTTTTCATTTTGTGTGTGTCCCTACGCTATTGCCAGAGTTTGTTCCTCTCGTATTTTATCACCCTGAATAAAGTATTGATCATTGAAAATCTTTTGTTTACATGTACAATAGGTATATCGACCGATGAATGCAGTTGACGAGAAATGTTTGAAAAAAAACCTATGAACTTGGGAAGACCATATATTTCAGCATTTCACTTCCGACATACTTTTGTACGAGATTCAAGAAACTCGCTTCGTCAAAACATACTCCCAATTTTATTATACTTTTCTACGCATTATTCAAATTGCGGTATTATAGAGTTGACTCTCGATTCCTGAATGAATCAAGGCGTAAAATAATAATCTGACAAATATAGCTTCGTAAAAAAAGAATTGCAGAACTCAACCCTGCAGAACCTCCATTTCGCTTACGTGATCATTTTTTCCCCTAGATTGTTATTTGTTTCAAGCGTTTTCCACGTTTGTTCTACTGAAATGTTTCTTGCGCGTGACTACAGTAGTCCAATGTTTCCATGCCAACACTGATGATAAAAATAGAAATAAAGCCATCTTCAACAAATATTGAAGCACGTCATGTACGCTGGTACAAACAATGCTAGCTTTACAGAAGAGAACATCTTAAGTGGAAGACAACTATAAATTGAAGAAAACTTTGGAAAAAACTAGTCTTTTTTCTGAAATTATTATTCACGATGAAATTAAGTAGGATCATTCGTGCTGGACAATCATAATCAGATAAATTAATTCGAAGTGTCAATAAGTGAAATACACATCCAACTAGCCCGCAAGGCTGAATTTGTGTGTGCAATGCAGTATTCATTTTAAGTTCTCCATCAGTGTCTGGGTTTTCTTGACAAAATCTCGTGCTTCACTCCATTTCAAGACCGAATGACTCACTGACATTCAAGAATGAGGGTTAGAAATTACATATTTCTTGAATTTTCATACGAAGGAAAAAATATAAGTAGGTTTGGAAATTAACGTGTTTGAGGTGCTGAGCGGTAGAAGGCAGTGCTTCTGAGCAGACCGTTTAACCTTCATGGCCGATTCTTCGTAATACCTTTTCATTTTGAGTGATCACTCTTTTGCTTTTCGCTTACTTTAATTTACGTTCTCGTTGCATGTTTGAGCTCCTTAAAACTCCTACCAAGAGGCCTAGTACTTTTTAAGCCCTACCTTGGGAATATACCTACTCTCCTATTTAGGAGTCCTTAAAACCTTAAAACCCAACCTTAAAATTGGCCTAGAGCGCCGAACTTAAAATTTCTACTTACCTCTTAATGAGAAGTTATCTTCTCATTACCTTAAAATTACCTTAATAAATTCAAAGTACTAGGTCTTCTCTTACTTAAACTTTCTATTTTTCCTCCAATGGCCTTTAATATGTGCCTCTTGAAATGTGCCTATTAAAGTTTCAAGGTTGGTGCAACATTGTAACCCTTAATTGAACTTACAAGTGTGAAATCTTGAACTACATGAAATTTATGCTCAGTAAACGGTAACTATTGCTAAATTTAGTATATTAACGTAAATTTTCTGCTTCTAGAATAACCTTGAAGTCTGCCCGAGACTGCGCGTTTTAACCCAGCCCTGTGGTTGTCCGCCTGTGGTCGTCCGCCGCACCTGTAGGATTAATCCTGTCGCCTGAGCTGTGCTGTTTTATAAAACTCACCGTCGTAGTGGTTCGAGGCCAAGGCAGCCCGTTTTGTAGGTGTGTTGCGTAGGGAATTTGAAGTGTCAGTGAAATATCGAATATCTTATAAAGTTTCTTCTCGTATAAACGTATAAATACTTTGTAACGATAAGCCTTACAGCCTTATATTCTCTTCCAGTTGTGTTGGACTGCCAATTGTGGGTCCCGCGGATGTTGGTGGGATTTTAACCTTATACCGGCACATCAGGAGGTGGCCGACGTTAAATAAAATCGGTTCCTCTCTTTAAAGGCCTTCCTTTCCTTTTTAAGTCTAACATGAGCTCTAACTTTGAAATTTTTGTGTACGTAATGCTTTCGTTATTTTAGGCGAAGTGCAGTCCAGCGTTCTAATAATACCTTGTGAAACATCTTTCAATAATTTTTGTAACTTCTACAAGCATTTGAATATGTGTTTGCATTCTGTCGTTTACAAACGATGAAAAAAAGACTTACCTTCTTAGAAGCAAGAACTTAATACCAAACCAACCTTTGGTCATACCGTATGAGTGGTCCATCGTTACATTGATTAACTTAAGAGCTAGTTGGGTCAGTGCGTGTTCTAAATTGCAGTCATGGTTATTTCCTCGCATTCTCCAAATCTGGCTACCGCTAGTGTTTAACTGCGTCTCCTTGGTGATTATGACGTATGGAATGAGACTTGAACGTACTCTTGAGCACACCATTCTTTAATGAATGGCCAAGTTACCGATTTCTGATTTTACCTAATCAGCTGATTCATCTTTCACACGCACGTCAGCTGGACAGGTAAAGAATTTTTCTTATATGTTGTCATTGTTTCAAAAAAATCAACGTGTTTATATATTGAATCACTACTAAACACTATGCATTATTCGTCGAATAGTATATTACAACCTCTTATCTATGTACCTGTGAACGGTTGTGCAAACAAAGATTGCGCCGTACATTGGTCGACGGGTGAGAAAACGCGAAACAAAATGTGGTTCGATCATTACACCGTCGAAGTTGAATCCGGTAGTTTGAAAATATGATGTTCTCTTGGAAAATTGGACTGCTCGTTCTTGAGTTTCTACAAAGTCTAATTTAATTAATGGAGCTCGAGTTAGGTGTAAGTCAACGCAATCCAAAATTAATGTTCTTTGTGAGGTCAAACTGATGCAGACTATGAGTTCATGGTATCAGTAATTTTATTACCTGGGTCAATCACAGTGATTGCATTTAGCTACAGCACTCTTGAATGCAATGGAAAGTTTTACCTATCATCACGATTGCTATTAGTTTATTACACGAAAGATCTTCCACGTTCAACTCTGTAAGGACGAACTTAGCTTGACTGGTCCGTACCAGAAATGATATGCCTATAACATGCCACATATCTTTTAAACTGAACATCTATCTATTTCTTTCCAGATGTGCTCACTATAAAATATTCAAAACACTCATAGAACTTAACTGAGAAAAATTGTCAAGTTAGTTTAAATCAATTTGTTGAGTCTTTCTCGAAAGTTAAACTAACTTAGTTAACAATTTTTTTGTCCCAATTAAGTGACAATTAGGAGCAAGATCGAATCAAATTTCATCAACTGATAATATGTAAAAAACTAATGATAAACGTCTCTAAAACGAAGTTTGCATTTGTGAATGAAAAAGAAGTATTTTAGGAATTATTTCAACTGAGAACAATATGTCCTGTTTAGTCTCCAGGAATTAGGAGTTTTCATCACGATAAAATAGTTTTCAATATTTTATACTTTTCCAGGGAGTAATTTTACTGAAGTTAACAACTATTCTGTTTCAGTTGAATTCATTATGATTTAAATTAATGACATACGTTTTAAGTAGTACTACATTCGTGTGACTAAGTCCTATTACGACCGTTTCAAAGTGAAAATCGTCTGTGTTGATCGTGTTTGAACGCAGTTTGAATTAGAAAGTTAATGAGCGCGATTGCTTAACGGGAAATAAAATATACTACGTTAGGAAACATGCGCCAAGCAGCCGATTCTTTGCTTGTATCTGCAGCTTTCATTCACGTCAATAAGTGTTCAGTGACTTAGTGATAAATTAATTTTTTTTTGGGAGGGGGTTTGATCGCCAATTTCAAACAATAAAATGCAGAGGAGAACGTCATGATTACTATTGATGTTTAATAATACGTAGTAATTTTGATTGAAAGCCTGGTGTTGAGTTAGTTTCCACGAATTTATTTCCGTACCCAGTCAATCAAATGTTTCACACATTACGTAAACATGCACTCAAGTCGAGTCAAATTACACTGCTAAAACTCTTTATACCATTACATCAGTTAATGGAATTAACTAGAAAAACCTGAAAACGGCCAATTTAAAATTCAATCAACGTTTGAAAGCTATAAAAATTTTTTATTGATAAAAAACGATCATTGCAGTTAAGTAACTCCTCCCTTTTCTAGGAAACAATTGGATTGTAAAGTTAGTCTTTACTTTGTATCATAAATGGATGCCGGGTCTCAAAATTTAAGAATGGAATATTACATTCTGGATGTTTATTCAATATTTTTGGACCGAATGTTTATCAAAAATGGTTCTCGGTTTTTAAAATATTTTTTATTTATGAATCTCATTTAGATTCAATTTATCAAATAGTGGAGTTTAACAAAAAGTTCTAAATTATTTATTGCTTTAGCTTCATCAAACTTTCCATCTTCTTCTCTGCCAGCACTTGGGGGTCAGTTTTAACTACTTTGTTACTAAGTTTGCACAAACTTTTTTTGAAATATCTATACTTGAAAATATAGAGGACTTTTTGAAGTTTTAAGTAGTTCTTGCAGAAATTAAAATAGCAGTATTTTTGTACTAAGGTTCAGTTCTAGCTAATGATTACGACTGAGAGATGCTACTTTTGGGGGAAAAGAAGTAATTGTTGAAAATTTAGGTGTTTTAATAGTGTAACGCTAAAATGTCTGAGATAAAGCTTTGAATTAAAGTTTCGCATTATTCAGTATGTGGGTGAAATATTTAGCCCAGCTCAATTTTTGACACAGCTTGAAAATTTCAAGCTCTAGTTTACAGTAATAACAGTTACAGTAATAGCAGTAATTCAGCATTTCAAAATATTCGCAACAAATTTCATTGCGATTCAAGGCAGGTGAATAGCATAAATAAAAAATTATTCTCATTTTTCATCTATAGACTATTTTTTATTAATTCCGCTGTATATTTAAGGTGATTTTCTCGTTGAAAGGTCTAGATTTACTGACCCTTGAATTTTTAGCATTCGGAGCAGCTTCAGCTCTAGTGCCTTCTTGTGCATGTAACTATTCATTTTTCCATCAATAATACGAAGTTCCACCGTACCATGGAGAATGGAACAGTTACACACCATGATGCAGCTTCCCCTGCACCTGACAAAAATGATGATGTAAGTGGAACAATAGCCAGTCCCTATTTTCCTCCAAACATTACGTGATCCGTTTCAGACGAAGAGTTTAATTTTGCTCTAATCGTATCCTGCCCTCAGAAAAAAGACTGACACACCCCGGCGTGTCAAAAGTGACACTCTTGCCGGTTGACCTAGAATGAGAAGTGGATTCTAACATGTTGACGTACACAGATCATCTCCGTTTTCTCCCATGATGATGGTGTGTTTGAATTTTGTTACAGCTAAATGTACTGAATTTGTTGTCCTATGATGTACAGATGCTGAAAATACATTAACGTCGAAATATTCCCAAGCGTTTTCGGACAAAAGGTTGTCGTATTTTCATTCGGTGTTATTAGATAGTAATTTGAGCAAAAAATACCCCATTAATGGAAATACTGTTTGGGTAAGGTGGCCTAACAAAGAGTTTCTTGGCACAAAACCCCTTCAGAGAGACTCTAAATGTACTTGGTGAAAGTAGTCATGCACTGTTTAACAGAATAACCTTGTCGAATGAAATGAAGCTTTACGAAAAAACATCGTACTCGCTATTATGAGTGATAAAAAGTGCCATGCTATGCTTCCAATACTCCGTCGGTTAATCATTAAGCTTTCAATCAAGAGCGGAAGAATTAAAAGGCTTGAAATGAGTACACAGATGAAATTGCGCAAACTATTTCGACACTGTTGAGAAATTCCTCATGTAGAAAACATCCCTGAAATCGCTGATTAATTGATCAACATTGATCAATATTGATTAAAGAGACTCTAACAACAACATTGTATTATTTTCTCAATTTTCATCCCGAGAATAAGCTGAAATGCTTACTTTGGAAAGCATTTGTTTCTTCATCACAGAGAATTTACTTTAAGTTTTTAATGTCATAACATTATTTCGCATTTTGTAGGATTTGGGGAAATTCTGGTTTTTCATAAGCCTCTTCACGTTCAGAACTCTTTCATTAATACTGAAAGCAGCGTGTACAAGGAAATAAGCAAACAAACACACAAGCAAGCAAATAACACGCACAAACGAATAGATTATTATTACAACTTTTGAAGGATGTTCAAATTCTCAATATCCTTCCTTTGCCTAGGTACTATTACTAACGGGGCATGACAGTCAGTCTAGCTGATTCAATTGCTACTACCTAAAATCATGCAGAAAATCTGTACACGCGTTATCTGCAACGAACGATGGCTTGGTCTGGAAGATCTTACTCTAATTTTTCTCACTATTAAAACGAATTTCCATGTCAAGAGATAAGTGAGCACTGATGTTGTATTGTTTACGAACTAGGTTGTTTCAAAATTAGAAAACAAATCTATCATACATTGGGATAAATAATTTTGTTCATACAAACGAAAGAATTGATAGAAAATTAGGTCAATAAAAGCAAAAAGATATGCTATAGGTTTGTTTCTTCTACATATGCTACGAGTAAATGATTGGCCCTGCTAGGGGAGACACAATTAGGTTACCTCAGCTTACCTTTCATACCCACTTTACATCGTTCAGTTTTCAAACCTTCGTCGTTATCTTTTCTATGTCTTTCCTTCCTTTTTCTTAAATAACCTTCTCTCGTGAGTTCATACATCGGTGCAACAGTTGCAAGACATGATCGGAGACACAATGAGATTCACGAATCTTTCCGTAGGCTTCAATAATTCTACCGATGAGACCTTCTTCGGAATGAGTCGGTGTTTTGCATACTAAGCTTTTCATGAGTTATCTATTTGAAAACATGTTCATGCAGGGGATATGTTTTAAATTTGCAATTCAATAAACTGCATAAACATCGGAGCCACACAGAAAGGAGGGGGAAGGAGAGGTGACTTTCTACGAAGTGGCGTATCTGTGAAAGATGACCCGCTCCTGCTATTGCGACTCGATCGTAGCATTAGGGTGCACCCGGTCGCACAGAGTCCAATATCGCAAGATTTCTACCTCGCCCACCCCTCTCCCGCCACTTCCGAGTAGCTACATGAAGTTGCAATTCGCGCCAATTATTTAACTATGGGGTACTACTGAGGTTTATTAACCATCTGTTCGCTATACAGTTATTATTAATCACTGCATTATAGCCACTACAAGTACTTGGTAAGTGGATACTACAGCGCAGCACCAAAGTTAACCTGCATTATATCATTAAAATAAGTAATGACAACGACCGCTGGTGTTTGGCCATTCGACCCTCCATCTCGGCACTCAAGGACTAGGATTCTCAAACTTTTTAACTTAACCTTAAACTAACTGAACTTGGCCTAACCTAACCTAAACATTTCTGTAGCTACTCGGAGGTGGAGGGAGAGGGGTGGGCGGGGTAGAAATCCTGCGATATTGGACTCTGTGCCACCCGGTCGCAGCCACGTCAACGTTGCTCCTCTCAGCGTGCGTTTGTTGTAGCGTCCGTGTGCGTGTATGGAGCGTCATGTGCACTGGTCCAGAGTTGATCTCATTGCCAGAAGTCGTTGTGTCGTCTTACTATAATGCGTTACCAGATGTCGCAATCAGTTAGGTTGTGCACTTGCTCACAAAAAATATCCAGGCGTGATTTAGAATTGGCCATTTTGAGCGTGAGCTTATGTGCAATATAGAATGAGTTCAATTACCCGATCGATTTAAATTCCTGCCTGTAGCAACGAAGGGTAACGGTCAAGAAAATGTAAAGCGCTTTGAAATTGCGATTAAAAGCCGCACCGAGCTTAACAACTGGATAAATGCATTCTCGCATAAAAATAATGTTAGCTGGACTAGGCAAAACGAGAGGGAAGCGACAATTAAATCTACTAACATGAGCACATAAATTTTTCGCTAAAATTTTAAAAGTTAATTAATCGAATTATTTTGGCGTCAAAATGTGTAAAAGGCATCTTACAGAATGCCTCAACACTTGAATACTTTAATTCATGTTATAAGAAACCTGTTAAAATACTTTCATTTAATTGATATTAAAAAGAATTTGTTAATTGTTCGAATTAACTGTATATTTATAATAGAAACTAAAGGGAACCATTTTGAAAAACTGGAAACTTTTTTTCTATTGGACGTACGTCTATGAAAATTTGCAGACTACTAGATCTCCACATTCGTAACAACTTTTATTAACGAAGTTTTTTCATTTGGGGCATAGAAAATAATTTATTCCTTATAATAAAAAAAACATAAATATATATATTTTCATAACTCCGAAATTTACAAAGCAAGAGCAATGCGGTTCGTTGCATTTGAAAGCAAAATGTGTGCTCTTCCAATTCGTCTGAGGATTTTTTGAATATATTTCATTCCGAATTTATATGATTTTTTGAAAGAGGTAGGGTAAAAGTTATAATTTTAGAGTAAAAAAGTCCACGGAAAGTTTTACATAAAGAATTTGGAAAATCTCTCCAGACGAATTATTAGAGCACACATATCACTTTCATATGCAACAAACCGCATTGCTCTAGCTTTGTAAACTTTGGAGTTATTATGAAAACGTCTTGAAAACTTACTTGTTTTTAAAAGATATTTTTTAGATTAAAAATGCTTCTCCTCCTACAGTTTTTGAGCTACAGTGATGATTTTGATATCATTGGATGCAGAAAAATAAGGCCTTTCCTAAAAATTGAATATTTTTTCAAAATTAATTTTTGTTTCAAAGTTATGACGTTATCAATTTTAATTTTTTCGAAAACAAATATTTTTATTTACATTTTTTTCATTTTTTCCTTTTAAAATTGGAAATTTGAGGAAAAGAATTCAATTTTTTGGAATGTCCACGTTTATATGCATCCAATGATACCAAAATCATTACTGTAGCTCAAAAACTGTCAGAGAAGAAGCATTTAGAAAACCCCCCAAAAATGTCGTTTTCTAATACTTCCCTTTTTTTTCAAAAAAATCGCATTTTGTCATAAATGATAAATGATTCTAAATTGCATTTCCTATCAGTGTACTTAATTTTATTGCTCAAAATTCAATAATAAAAAATGGTTCGGAAGGGGGACGCTTACCTTGAGGAATTTGAAAGATGAAATATAAAAAGTTGAAAAAAAACTTGGAAATTTGAGGAAAAGCATTTGATTTTTTGGAATGTCCACGTTATTCTGCATCCAATGATACTAAAATCATAACTGTAGCTCAAAAACTGTCAGAGAATAAGCATTTAGAAACCCCCCCTCTTTAAAAATGTCGTTTTCTATGATTTCCAATTTTCTTTCAAAGAAAATCTTATTTTTTCATAGAAGGTAAATGATTCTAAATTGCATTTCCTATCAGTGTACCAAATTTTATTGCTCTAGGTTCATATATGAAAAAAAAGGTCCGTAAGGGGGATACCCTCCCCCTCCCGGGGGAGCGCTAGCTCTGGGATACGTTCCTGATATTTCTACAGACATTCGGTGACATATCTCAAACTCTTTTAAAGCAATAAAAGAAACAATCGGGAAAATCTAATTTTTGACTGCAAATGATCCAAAATGGTTCCCTTAAGAGATTTGCATTGTTAACAATACGTCGGGACATACGAACAATACATAATGACAAATAGTAGAATCGCGGTAACTGTTTTGTTTTTTGGTCTAACTCATTATTTAAAATGTGACGCTTAAGACGTCTGTGACTTAGGTGTAAAGTGAAACATGGAGTATTTTATTCCATTGCTAAATGGTACTTCTATGGCAAAGGTAAACCAAAATAAATGTTTGTACTACAATAATATCACGCAACGACGTGGGGCAGCTGTTGAAGTGGGCATGGTTCTTGGTGACGTTCACTAGCCATGCACGTACACAGACTCGCACACGCACACTGAGAGGAGCAACTTTGACGTGGGTGCCGCCCGGTCGCACCCACGCCATAGAAGTATCATGTGTTGTTCGAATGCTACGATGTATTGTTCGTATCTCATGATGTATTGTTAAATATGCAAATCTCTTTAGTCTATATTATAAATAAGTAGTTAAGTCGAGCAATTAACAGATTCTTTATAATATCAATAGAACAAAAAGTATTCTAGCAGGTTCTTTATAATTTGAACTAAATTAAATAATTCAATTGCTGAAGCTTTCTGTAAGATGCCTTTTATGCATCTTTACGCGAAATGAATCCTATTAATGAACTTAAATATTTTAATGAGAAATTTTATGTCCTCATCTTAGTATATTTAGTTGTTACTTCCCTCTAGTTTAATATCATACTATTTTGATCATAAAATTGAAAATAAAAGAATCTCTATGCTCTCATTAGTGAAAAAGAAATCTTGACGCTAACACACCAATTGATGAATGTTATAAATTTCATCACAAATGTTGCACCTCTTTACTTTCCCTCAGGAAATCTGTCCACCATCCTTCCCCTGCCATAGGTGGCATGCAAGTATGATGCTTCATCAATGCCCAATTTTTACCAGTTGTCCTGTCGATAATGAGATAGTTTTGAAATGAATATTAGTGCACGGTGCCACTCTATTTAATGCTTCCAATTTATTTATTTTTGTGTCTTCACGTGACAACTTTAACATATTAGACGATATTTTGTCTCGCCAACCTGCTTCATCGGTGAAAACTTCCAGAACTAACTGGCACAGGAAACATAGTCTTTACCTGACACCCTGAACGGGGTCAG
>JACJUY010010895.1:2749-13045 GCA_014220935.1 Platorchestia sp. MABIK
CAGTAAAAACGACGGTAAAGAATAACTAAGGCCGGTGATGCCAAGCGAAGGTGTGTGGCGCCTTCACATATGTTAAAACAAGATCTTACCCACTTCATCATTTTTGACTATTTTATGCAGTTGGAAACTGCTCTCTTTCATGCCTTATCTGTAATAACTTTTTAAGTCTAAAAATCTAATACTAATTTGCATGTACAAATAATTTACACAAACAAATATATTACTAGAAAGTAATTTTCTGTAGTGATTACACAAGGTTATGCTTTCCACCAGAAGGAATGTCATTTTGAAAATTTACATTTACACTCACACTAATCCAATTTTATTATACCAACATTATGAAAATTGAATGATCCAATGAGTAGAGTAACTTGAATGGTAACATTGATGTGAGTACACAAACGCACAGATAAAAAGCAATTTTTTCTTGTAAATGCACAGGGAATAATTTTGAAATCTCACGTTACCAGTAAAACACATCAAAATAACTTAAAATACCAACATTAAGGAAATTAGATCTTGGTCCACATACTATTGGCTATGAAACAATTTCAATGCTTAGACCTTAATACTTTGAAGCAATCTAAATACCAACGCTCAAACTTGGACCACCGCAATGAACAACAGCGAGCAATGTGATACCTTGACATTACGTACCGTGACATTACGTTAAGCTCAATTGCAAGTTGAAAATCACGAAGGTTCCAATAATTCTTATATGTTGATCAACTAATTTAAAAATATTTCATTATTAAAAGCTGTGAATTTATGAAGGTATGCTTTGAATTTTTTTGATATGTTCGTTTTTAATCACTTCAAGTAAAATTATTTTATTAGAAAATAGGTCATTTAGGCTTAGGAATGTTACAAATACGAACGTGATATACTGTCGAAATTCTAGCCGTTGCTCGATCGCTGAGGTCCCTTGCGGACTTTGTAAGGCAGATTTAAAGGCCTTCCGCAATAAAGATCTTGGGCTGTGAGCCACTTAATCAGCCTAAAATTTAATAACGCTGGTAATTTACGATTAAGCGGAGCAATGGCTGGGGTTCCTCACCTCTTCGGCGACAAACGTATATGCAAACACTCAAATGTTCGTCTGCTCTTCTTGTTACGAGTCCCAAGCCATAGCAACGGATTCGGGCAAGCTAACGTGCGTGTCTGCCAGAGGTTGACACGTCAGACTGAACTAAGCTGTGAGCGCGGGTGCATCTTCCTTTGTGCCTCCGCAGCACTCCAGCAAACCGCCCTCGCTACCGGGGACTCTTGCGTCCTCGACAGCCGGCTACATTGAAGAGTGTTCGCCTGAACATAATTTTCGAAATCTTCAGGTGAGCCCCTAAGCTACTCATGCTCCGCTTGTCATTAATTATCATTATTTCAGCGTTACCTGGCCCCAGATGGGTGCCCGGTAATTTGTGTGCAGTAGGGCCCGTTAATTCGGGGATAGTGTCCACTGGGTCGGGTGGAAGCACACAATACAATTGTTCTCTCGTATTCTAACTCTTTTAAAACGAGAAATGTTTCAAAGCCTGAGTTATAAAATGAGCAGAGCCGGAATTACATTTAGTTTTCTGTAATCAAAATATAATAGTGCATGAATGAGATATTTAGTAGGAATGTCCATATTTTCTAAATCTTCCATTATAACCCTGCATTTTTCACGTGATTAACTTCACAGTTTCACTTTTAATATAAAGTATAAAGAGTTAAAATTAAAAGATTTGATATTAAATTTAAAACATTTGAAGCATTAGTTAAAGAATTTGAACTTCATATTAAAATGCATAAAATTAAAATGTATAAATTTAGAAAAATTATTTGTGAGAATCCAATTGAAATGTCTAAGCTTCGAATTAAAGTTTTCACTTTCACAATAAAAGAACTAAAGCTCAATTTAGATCATGTGAAGGTTACGTAAACTAATTCATGTAATTTCATTTGACCACGAGTAATACATAACATACTTTTATCTGACTTGTCCTTGATTAAACTTAGACATGGACTATCTATCATTGCCGTTAATATCAAATTATGAAGTATGGTCTGAAAAAAAACCGTAGTTTTACCGTTGTATTTTACGGTAGGAATGACAGTCAGGAATCGACGGTAAATAACGGTCATCATCGTCGACGGGCATTTTTAGCGTCTAAAATGACCGTTGATCTGCGGTAATATATATACCGTCCGAATACTTCGATAAACGATGAAAACCGATCATAGTTACCGTTTCGCCGACGAAAAAATTCGGACTGGGCCTCAGCTTCGACATGACCGGAACAGACAAAACCACGGAGACTCGCAAAACAACGCTTCTGACAGAGGCACACCAAACGTACAACTGTGAGGAATTATTTCCGATATTTGTATAGCCTAATGCGTTTTTTCCTCCTGATATCTATCTCAGGGCAATTCTGATATTGTCCAATTCCATTACCCCACTGTAACCAACCAAAAACTGGATTAGAGAAATAATGTCTTAGTCAACTACCGTTCATCTGACGTAGGGCAAAAGGCTTTGTCAATATTAATTAAGTGCCTTACTGAGGAACAAACTTCCCGAGTATCAAAATCCCCCATACAATGAGAAAATTTAAGACCAAAATAGTACATCATTTTGCGTCTCAACAATTTTTGTATGCTGTAGTTCACACTGAAAAAGTGAGGAAAATTCAGAGGAAATTAATCACATATAATAGGCAAACGTTTTGGAGCCCAGCTCCCTCATCAGTTCAAAAATTATAAATCATTTGATTTGAAATAAACGATAAAAAACGGTTAAAAACAAAAATGTAAAAGAAAAATAGAATTGAACAGATTGCACTCTTTTTACTATTTACAACGAGTATGAACTCTCAATATTGTGAAGGGCTGGTTTTCGTTTAAAAATATGTAAAGACTAAAATCCTAGAATCGTGGCCGGATGCAAGGCCTTCGCAAAGCTGAGACATCAGTCACATGCCTTCTCCATGACGTCGAGCAAAGGGATCCAATGTGCAAGTCATGGGCGTTACTAGTTAGAAACGCGTATCCTCAGGGCTGCTTCGAAAATTAAACAAATTAAAGGTGAAAATACAATACGTGGCTCTCCGTAGGAAGGCCTGTCTATGTTGTGAGTGGTGTGAATGCTGGAGCGTGCATGAGGGTTCTCAGGCACAACATTCTGAGAATGGTGTTTTGACCTCGGTGAAGTTCGTTGAAATTAGCCCGGGGCAATCGAATCATCTATGAAAATGTAGAGAACAGTTATCTACACTGTAAAGGGATTGCGCACCGTCTAAACCCAGCTTAAGCAATATTGATTCAGCAGAACAAACTGTCCATTAAGAACCAGAGCACCTGAATTCATTGCACCATCAAACTTTTTTGACGGACAATACTTCTGAAGGCACGAGCTTTTGGAATTCACCCTGTTCAGCGCATCTACATGGAGCCAGTGCTACCCCTCCTTACCCTTGCGATTAATCCCAAAATCTTGGGATATCAATGGTATTAGTCCAGTACTTGGGATCTTGGAAAATACGAACGATATCTTATGATTTTTCAATATCGTGCACTAATCAAATATAAATAGGTATTCTTATTGTTTCAAACATAGGCCCAGCACTTTGACCGCAATTTTGAATCAGGCGCAACGGTGACTCGAATTAAAACAAAATCTAAGTATTTCTAGAAACTAATGTGAGGTCATTGCCTTATAATTATTCAGAGGAGCTTGAACGTGAAAGGGGAGAAATTGAAAATTTTTTAATACCAGTTCGTTATGTGAGAATTTATTGGAAATTTATCTGGGCGTTTCTAATCCTTTATGGATTTATCGTAGTATAATTTAGTTGAATGTTTTCTGATCACGTTGCTATGCTGAAATGGAAGAAATAATGCCGGGCAGATTTTTATTAGAATTGCTTGAATTAATTAAGTTTTGAAACATTTCTTGGCAAATTGTAATTATCCTTGTCAATATAATGTTTCAGACAGCTGAGGGAATAATAGGGCATTTTAAAAAGTAGGTATATGTATACTGGAATGTATAAGCAATTGTATCGCATACGCACACAACAAAAATGTAGTCTAATGCAGGGTAATGAGTGAAAGAAGTTCGTAACTACTTTTTAGTTTATAACTGATTTACTATGAAGATAAGGGAACACGGAGTCTATGCAGAAAAAGCCTATAAACAGCAAGTTGAGAAAGAAGTTTATGAAACAAGATAGAAGTTGAAGAAAAAATTGAAAGGATATGCAAGTTCAGATTTTGCTTGGCTAGGATATGAGAACAAGCGTCACAGTAGGATGCAGCAGTACCTTTCAACTTGATGAGGAACTGATTGACCTTATGAGCTATGTAACCGCTGAAGTAGGTGGCAGCGCCATCCACCTTCATGGACTGAAACATTCCTCCAGCAGTCGTAGGCTCCGAAACAGCTGTAGCAGCCGCAATTTCTTCATAGGAAATAACAACGTCCTCTAGCTCCACCTCAGGGATCTAAAAAATGAGAATACAACCCTGTTAGATAAGAGTTTCATAAACTGTTTACTGTTCCAAATTTATTAATTTCCAAGATAGAAGTGTAAGACTTTGAAATATCTACGAAGGTGATGAACAGCATTCTCTCTCGCTGGACATAGGTTAGCAATAACTACGCCGCTTTCATACCTCTCAACAATGTTTCACGTATCCTATCTTCACCCACTTCAACGTTACTCTCCATCGGCGCTGTAATAAGAGATGCCGTTGACACTTTGCAGTAAGAATTGATGAAATCTTGAGGAATAGGGAACTTCTGCTTATGGCGCATTTTTACAAAGAATTTTTCTAACTCATCTTGACAAACATTGCAGACACAGATGTATGGCAAAATATCTCGGTGAATTTTTTCTCTCAACATAAGTACAACATTTATGGACTGAATCCACCTGTCAATGAAGGAGCATTTACGATTAGGATTTAGAGCTTGCAACTTCTTTTAACAAAGGGATGTAACCCCGTAAAGTTTCTATCTAAGGAGGGCATGAAGTCATGGGTTTTCTGCGAGAGACTCGGTCAGCAGGAGATTGAGAATTGAGTATATCAAATAAGTCGTTGAATTTCTCACAGAACATGCTGGTTGCTGCTGCTGAAGATGGAATGGAATTAGTTGCAACGTAAAGTCTAAGGCAGTTGTTGTTGTATTGGACAATACTTGAGTTGCAAGTTTTACTTTCATTTTTTGTGAAAACTTCAAATTGTAAACATGATGAAACGATAAACGGGGAACACATTTAATACTTCTGTTTTGCTCAATTTCAAAAAGCTTCTGAATGTGCGTCCAAGAAGCAGGGAAGGAATTCTTAAGTCACCATGGTAGAGAAAGTTGCGAGCATTTTTGATCACAATATTAAAGGGGGATCTGTGCAAACGAAATATTTCCCGTCGGAAAATTCAACAACAGGATTAGTTGATGTACAGCCCATGTCTTTGAACTCTTTTTGCAAATTGCTGCCTTGGTCGCTTGTTATGCCCAGAACAGTGAAGTCGTGACATTCCATTACTGCAATTGACTCCGGTAAGATGTCGTTTATACATGAAGAAGGCATTACCGAAGCTGTAAAATAGTAGCCGATTGGGTGTTTCCACTTTTTCGCAATTCCAGAAGTCATAACAAAAGTCACGGATGTATTGCAGTAGGTACATATATTAACCCTAGAGGACGCTGTGAATCACACGTAGCTATAATCGGCGGGCGTTCGAACTCGATCTCGCTCTCTGTTTACACGTAGCTCCCATGGTACTAGGCTGTAACACTCTCTTCTTGTTGGTACTACGTAAACGTATGTCTGGTCATGTTCCTGGACCTAGTCAGCGTGCGGAGGAAACAACGTGGAATGAGCGGTTAACTGTAAACGTGTGCTACAGTATTCTAGTGACAACTACGGTGTTCCTGTTTAATGGCCGGATTTTAACCTATGTTGTACAAAAGAAAAACGAAGTTCCTGTTCCTTCCGTGTTAAATAAAGACGTTCTTGTTCGTGAAGTGTTTGAAGTACCACGTGGACCAAGACCCTAAGTCAAATCATTGTGGCCATATTCTTGCGTTAGCCACCGTGAATGGCCTCAAATCCAATTATGGCATCATTCTCTCGGTTGTACGATAACCCTTTCCGGAGCGACATCTCATCCACTAGCAGGAAACAAAGTTCATCTTTAGCACTGACGGGTTTTAACTTCATTTTCAACATAGAGACACTTTTTGTACTCGTACCAGGATTTACCTAGAGTTGTTTGATCAATGCACGCGCAGTCGAAAGTGAGGCTGATGAGATTAAGTTCCTCATCAGTTTATAGTGGGTCTCTGATGAGCTTACAAGAATGTTCACAGCGAGCAACTTGTGATACATGGTGTTTGATCTCTTGCCCCTTAATTTATGCTTAAAAAATGCGCTGAGATTCGAACCGAGTCAGCCACTTACACTTATCAGGAAATAATCAGTGATTAACCTTTTGTAGAGTATACCTTTGATTTCCGCCTGAACCTTTTCCTAGTTTTTCTTTAAGAAGTTGGTCTGCTGTTTTCAATAGCAATCATAGTTCCGGAAGGAGAGGCGAACAACCGTATCTTATAATGTACCACTGGAGGACCAGTGTCTTCCAACAAGGAACTGCTTCTTTTGCCACAAATTCACGAAAATCAGATTGAGTATTATATTCACTTCTCCACCTTGGAGAAATTATTAAGTGTAAAAATAAACTAAAGTTTAAACTAACTGAAGTTCAGCTTTTGAACACCAGACATCCGTTTGAAAAATACGCCATATTTAATCTATACGGATAGGAGTACCATGTTCCGGTCAGTTTTCTTTTTCCAAGGCTACTAAAATTAAACTCTAAACGAGTTCAAACATCAATCCCCATATAAAATGTGTACCAATGAGAGATAGGATAGCCCCATTCAGTACACAAGAAAGTCAGCATGGACCACAAAAGAAAAGAAAAGAAAAACAGTTTATTTCCAATAAAGTTAAGGGTTTTTAAAATCCCTTAACATTAACATCCTTAACTGATGATAACGCATTGGTATCGTAATACCCTTGTAAAATGTTGAAACAAAAATAATTGAGCAGATAAGCACAACAAAAATGAATTCCCTTCATTGCATAATCTGATTTTGACAGTGCATTTAAATATAAGCACATAAGAGAACACAATCCTCGTAACGCTTGGTTGAAAAATGCATAAGTTTGTGCGCACTTATATTGAGATACAAGCGAAAATCGCATTCAAATACCTTAACTTAGAAGAAAAAACAGTTTATTTGCAATAGAGATGGTGCAAAACATCATTGTTTTTTAAAATATATTGAAGTATGGAAAATACACTTATATGAAACACACACATGAGTATTGTAATACCCATGTCACTAGTTGAAATAAATGATTGAGGGCAATGTATCGCTGGTGTTGCTTAATCTAGATTTGATGAAATATGTAACTACAATTATGAAAGAAAACGCAATTCCCGTCACAGTGTATGGTTGAGAATACTCTTTTTGGTGCACACTTGCATTGAAATACGTTGTCAGTGACTTGCGGTATTAGTAATTTGTTGTAAGTGAAACGGGTGAATCAAAACAATTCAGTGTCTAAGGCAGCGAGGTAGACATTCGGAACTGAATTTTTATTCGTACGTATAGACTAGTATTCCAATCAAGGGGCTCGGAGAGAATGTTTTTTATCACGTCACGAAATAATGATATTTTCATGCAAATAATATTCCCACAAGACTGTCTACATGAGTCAGAAACATAAAAATGATCATTCTACAACGGTTAACAATAAATGCACAACATAATTGGAGTGATACGTGAAAGTGACCACCAAGATAGGGTTGCCATAACATTCTCAAGAGCGTATAATGATTTGCATCACACAAAACTAACAAGAACATTTTAGGACGTGAAAAATAGAAGAACACATTAGTTTTCTATAAAGTTACTAAATTAGAAAAAGTTACGTTATTTTCGAAACATGATGCAAATGTCTTCAATTGAGAAACATAAATAGGTGCCACGACGGTCCAGTTTAATGCTTGTACAAAAACGGAGAGAAAAGCATAAAAATTTATCCTATAGCTGTTTAATTGAAATTGAATGGTGTTAGTTAATTCATGGAAGCAATAAAGATATGAACTTTGTTGGGTGAAAACACTTGTGACAGTTTGCATGTACATTGACATATCAACTTTGAATTTCATGAAATCAGGGAATAATACTATAGTTGCATGTGGCAGAAATTCAACAACATCATTTCGAGCGAGCATGGACAAAAAAAGAATACACCTATGAAAAATTACACCTAGCTAATTGCGTAAATGAGCACGCTGTAACCCAAACACCAATTAAGTTTACAAGACAAATACAAGTCGATTGATAACAGATTTTGCAAGAACTGATGAAAGTAAATGCATGAATGTACATACATAGACAAATTTACACATACATACACACACACACATGCATAAAGATACCAGGATACAAGCATGAAAATTATGAAAATTTAAAGATTTTTTTTAAATTAAACAATTTCAAAATAGCGGGCATTAGTTGATAAGCATTTTATTTGAACATAAATGGGTGATCAGTGATCACACAACAAATCTAATTTTTTGCTCATTTTTTAAAATAATAAAGTGAAAATGACGAGTTAAGGGAGTGTTACAAGTTGCGACTGAGGAAGGGAGGTATATATATAGTTCATATGCTAGTTGATGGTTCAGTGCACACAGATATATGTGCGTACGCATACATAGACACACACATGCACACGGATACCAGTATACAAGCATTAATGAAATGAGAATTACAAGATTTGTTTTTCGAAATCAAAATGTATTTTCAACCTAACGGTCAGTAGTTGATAAGCATCTTAATAAAACATTTATGGGTGATCACGCAACAAATTTACGAGTATACTTTATTGTGAGTGCTTTACAATAGTAAAGAGAGATGACGTGTTAGGTAATGTTGTAAGTTGAGAGTGAACAGAAAAAAAGCTGTATTTCTCGTCCAAATTCTAATTCCCCGTTTAGTGCACAAATATATGTATATGTGCATAAATATACGCACACACATGCACACACACAGTATTTATAGTTCATATGCTAGATGCTAGTCCAGTGCACACAAGTATATGTGCACATATGCACACACACACACCCATATATGTACGTACACGCATTTACAAGTCAGCATGTTTGTAAATCCCAACGTATAGAAGATCAAATCATGATTCCTACGCATTCTTCAAAACTGTTGTGTGATGTGTTGAGTTATAAAACAACAAGCAAGGGAGATTGTTCAGCAATGGAGATATTGAGCAAATGAGATTCGTAAATACCAATTCAGTATGTTCTGTAACTAAAAATTATTGTTCAGACGCAAGATGACGAGCTATTTTGGTTTAAAATTCTAGCGAGCCCACCCTTCTAATGAATTAAGCATTGTGATTGGATGCATTGAGCAAGGAAGTAAAACCGAAATTAAAGATGTGCGGAGAGACGCAGACCTGAAATGTTTGCATTAATTCAATTGCCAGAACACGGAAGGAATAAAGCATAGTTAGGAAGTTTATTACGAGAATAAGAAGTTAATTGTGTAATACCTGATAGTTACCTGATAGATGCATAAACTTGAGGAGTGAAATGATCAGAAAGGTAAATGTGTGTGAGTGAATATGGTATTGAAAATGATGGAAATGAGAGAAAGTAGTTCTCCCTATAATTCTACAAATGCTACTGTGTCTTAGAATAATGTGTGTGTAATGACTTTTCATCAGTCTTTCGAGCTTTTGCTGCTAGCACTCATCCAATGCTGTAAAATTTGTAGGAGCGACAATATTCCTCCAGCGTCCGGCATTCTTAGAACTTGACGTATACATGTAAGGTAAAGACAAGACGGTTTTCGAACCGTCTATTTCAATCGCTGTGAGAGGGGATGGAGCCCTCTCCAGGCTCCCTCCTTGCTGTAAAATAATTTATGTAATCTTAGAGTTACCTTGTTCAGAGAGTTTAATTGTTCTTTTTGTTCTTGCAGTGCCACACCCTAGAACCACAGAGAACTAAATAATTATACATTTGATAGGGTCTCTATTTCTAGCAAGTGAGTAATCCTGTGTCTCTAATAGTCCTGTGTCTCTGATGGTCCTGTGTCTCTGAAAGGCCTGTGTCTCTGATAGTCCTGTGTCTCTGATAGGCCTGTGTCTCTGATAGTCCTGTGTCTCTAAAAGGTGTGTGTCTCTGATAGGCGTGTGTCTCTAATAGTCC
>JACJUY010010895.1:39371-50541 GCA_014220935.1 Platorchestia sp. MABIK
CATCAAAGTCAAGTTCAATTTCATCAAAGTCAAGTTCAATTTCATCAAAGTCAAGTTCAATTTCATCAAAGTCAGGTTCAATTTCATCAAAGTCAAGTTCAATTTCATCAAAGTCAAGTTCAATTTCATCAAAGTCAAGTTCAATTTCATCAAAGTCAAGTTCAATTTCATCAAAGTCAAGTTTAATTTCACCAAAGTCAAGTTCAATTTAATCAAAGTCAAGTTCAATTTAATCAAAGTCAAGTTCAATTTCATCAAAGTCAAGTTCAATTTAATCAAAGTCAAGTTCAATTTAATCTAAGTCAAGTTCAATTTAATCTAAATCAAGTTCAAATTAATCCAATTTACACCAAGTCAAGATCAATTTAATCCAAGTCAAGATCGATTTAATCCAAGTCAAGTTCAAATTAATCCTAGTCAAGTTCAAATTAATCCAAGTTAAGTTCAAATTAATCCAAGTCAAGTTCAAATTAATCCAAGTCAAGTTCAAATTAATCCAACTCAGGATAAAATTAATCCAACTCAGGTTAAAATTAATCCAACTCAGGTTAAAATTAATCCAACTCAGGGGAAAATTAATCCAACTCTGGTTAAAATTAATCCAACCCAGGTTAAAATTAATCCAACTCAGGTGAAAATTAATCCAGCTCAGGTTAAAAATAATCCAACTCAGGTTAAAATTAATCCAACTCAGGTTAAAATTAATCCAACTCAGGTTAAAATTAATCCAACTCAGGTTAAAATTAATCGAACTCAGGTTAAAATTAATCCAACTCAGGTTAAAATTAATCCAACCCTAAGTTGAGTTAAAAATTGGCATAATCACTTGTTAATTTGAGCTTTTTGGGGTTAAATGTGTTTCCATAGAATGTGATGAGCAAAAAAAAAGTTTTTCCCTTCAGCAAGGAATCCATAAAATTTCTGCGATATAAAAACAACTGTCGCAAAATGTGGTAAGTATCCAGCATCAGGAGGCAGAGTGTGATTCAGATCTTTGAGCGGAGTAACAGATAGAAGTCAATTATTAAACTTTGTATTATACTGCACAATAGAATTTTCTCACAATTCTACATTAATGGCAATATGCATCAATTCCAATATTTATGTTCAAGGGCAATTTTATGTTACACAAACTTTAGTAGTATCAAGGATTTATTTACACTCTTATAGAGATTTATATGCGTTAAATTCCACTTTATCCCATATATAAAACCATATATACATGCAACTACAAAAGATTACCATTGGTCGATGTGTCGATTTGACCATTAAAATAAATAGAGCAAAAAAGCCTTATTTTTGCTTGTTTAAACAATTTTTGTAAAAACATGTTTCAATTTGTTTCATCAACAGAGATGATATATTTTCCATGGCCTATTCATTTGAAGAGATGGCACAATTTTTATTGATAATACAGGATTGTATCTGAGTAGTAATGTACTCATGTAAATTGGAATCAAATGATATCGTACATAAGTACTCAGTGAATCGCATTCGCATATTTCTTTTAATTTCTTTTTAAAGGTTAATTCGACACATCGTCCATTGGTAATCTTTTGTAGTTGCATGTACATATGATTTTATACATGTGACAAAGTAGAATTTCACGCATATAGATCTCTATATGAGTGTAAATAAATCCTTAATATTAATATGCGTATGTGTAACATAAAATTTCCTTTGAACATAAATGTTTGAATGGATGCATACAATCATTAATTTAGAATTGTAAAACAACTTTAATGTGTAGTACAATACAAAGTTTTTCTAATTGACTTCTATCTGTTACTCCACTCAAAGATCTGAATCACACTCTGCCTCCTGATGCTGGGTACTTACCACATTTTACAGCAGCTTGTTTTTACATTGAAGAAATTTCATGAATTCCTTGCTGAGAGGAAAACGTTTTTCTCGCTCATCACATCCAATAGATATATATTCAACACAAAACCACCCAAATTAACAAGTGGTTATATCATTTCTTAACTCAACTTCGGATTGGATTAATTTGAACTTGACTTGGAACAATTTGAACTTGACTTGAATTAATTTGAAGTGAAAAAGGTGTAGTAGACACCGGGGGATTGTCAGGTCTACCTACAGAAATATTTCGAATGAACTGCAGCAAATTTCTGATTATTGGAGAAAGAAATAGTTACAAATCTTTATATTCTTTATACATAAGTACATTACTGTCAATTTTCATGGAATTATCCCACTTCATAAGTTTTTACTACCTTACAGGTAAAGTGACCACTATAAGACAAAATTTTCTACTTTGCTACCTAGAAGAGATTCTGTATAATTAGTGAGACAGACATTGGACATGATTTTCTAAACATGGCTTGTTGCTTAATATATTTTTAATGTGTTCACATATTAATAAAATTATGATGAGCAACATCAATTGGCACCTTATATCTGAAAGTGATAATAGAAATTAGAATACCATAAATGGGAAGCTTTACTCCGTGTCATTTGCGAAAAAACGATGGCCATGAAAAATTATGGTGGATTTTCCCTTAAATGCGCTGAAAGATTTTAATAGTTTGTTCCCAAAAATTTATAAAAAAAACACCTTTAAAAACATTTAACACAAATGACATTTTGCTCATTGATGTATAATTTTTGAGATATAACATTAATAACATTCAGATCAGAATAACATTATAGAGTTGAAAGCGTAGTTGCCACATTGTTGTAATACGTGCAGATTCTTGGTGGGAGGACATTAGCCTTGGTATGGCTATGTTAAGTTGAGCTATTTAAGGTTAGTTTATGTTTGATGGTTTCTTCACTTTCATATACTGTGTTCATATGACTTCAATTTTAAAAAACTCAAAAATTATGTATCAGCCAGCAAAATGTGATTCCTGTAAAACTTTCCCAAATGTATTCCTTTAGCGATTCTACGGCACATTTTGTAAGCACATTAAAGTATAAATTGACCAAAATTAGCATTATCTGTTGAAAAATCATAGACAAGGTTTTGCATCTGTCTTGTAAGCACTTAACTTTTATCTACAAGGTAGAAAATTAATTTAGTTTATCTGAAAGTTTAAAATAAGATAGACTTCACACCAAAAAAAAAAAACTCTTGTTTTAAGCTGTATTCAGCACACTAAACACAACTTTTATAGTATAAAAATCCAAACTAGCTTTCATCCTGAGCACCGTTGGTTTACGGTTTGCTCAATGCTAATTTGGATCTAAACGTGAAAAGAAAATATTTTAGATTGCCAATAAAGTTTTTCCATAATGAATGCATTGAAATTTGTCATCACATCCTACCTGCTTATGAATTCAGACAAAATTTACATAGTACTATTACAGCTGATGGCACTCTGCTACCATATTTTGTTACCTTTTTGAAATAAGCTCATCAAAAATTGAGTCTACAAAATTTAGAGATAAACAGAATGTCATGAATTAATTCTGAATTGTAGTACATTCTATTCCCATACTTATTTTTCTTTGCCCTGTATTTTAAATTCGAGTTGAGTAAATAGAATTTTCCAATGGAACCGGCTCTTCAAATTTGAAATGTTTATCTGTAACTAGTTTCAAAGATTTCATCAAGAAATGCAACGTCACGTGCAAAAATCAGTCCAAAAATTTTCTAAATAAATTAAAATACAATTTGACTGTCTTACCTTCCATTTCTGCACGCCCGTGATTATAAGGCAACGGCACGACACCACCTTTTTAATGGAACGTGAGTCTTGAAAGACGAAAGAATTCTTCTGTAATCAGTCATTTTGAAATGCCTGCTGCAAACATGGTAGTGAGCACATAAATTCGACTTACTAATATCATTTCACTGCACATTTCCACTCGCTTCAATCTACTTTTTAAAATTCGAACCAGGATACTGGAAATATCTCAAGTCTGGTCGGTTTTTAGAATTACTTTCGCACCCAACAAAAGAACACTTTTTAATTATAACTAGAGGCGGCGCCATTGCGACCTCTGTGCGGAAACACTTTGAATGACGCTGCAACTGCAAGATTGTCGTACCCGATTCATGAACTCGTTAGGCTAACAGTGATGCCAGATTTCGGGCTAGCAGTGTTGCCAGATCTATGTAAGCGCTGCTGCTATTACTGCGATGACATGACGCCACCCGCACGCAGCACGATTTAATAAAAGACTGGTTTGCCGCTACCTCTCCTTATGTATACCGTGCTCCTGACGGGCCATGGTTGCCACTCTAGCTATAAAATAGCTAGATCTAGATAGTTTTCACTCGATCTAGATAGCGAATTTTGGATTCTAGATAATGGCTATAAATCTAGATAGTTTTTAAAATTTCCTAGATAGTTTCTAGCTAAATGCATCAGCAATGAGTTGAATGCTAAAATGCGTTAAATTCGGGAACAGTAGAGAGTAGAGACCGTTCCTTCTACGTTTGAAACGTGTTCAAGCGTCGATCAAGCATAGTTCAAACGTCGTTTAGTCACGGTAGTCGGTGCGAGAGTTTCCGCCTGACCAGACATGATTGATCAAACGGGCCCAAAGGGCAAAGACTGCGAAGTGATAAGACGTGTCTCACGTGTCTCGTGGTGCAATAGGTGAGTGACTCTAGTTTTGAAATAAGTGTATACCTACCTTTAGGTTAGTATGTTTAGCTGTAATGTATGTTTCTTGCTGAATAATTTGGTTGTAATCAAATACTGAACTTACAATAGAGTATGTTTAAATGTTCGATAGCATTGTGGCATGTTGTTTTCTCATCGCGCGTGCTATTTAGATACAGTTATTTGTTCAATAATTATTTAAAGATGCAAATAAATTAATGAATGAATACCTGTATAAATTATAATGCTTTAGTCCGATTGAATGGAAAATGCCTATTATAATGCTTTAGTCCGATTGAATGGAAAATGCCTATTATAATGCTTAAGTCCGATTGAATGGAAAATGCCTACCTAACTAAGGATATATTCCTGAAAACGCAGAATTTTTAAATACAACTTTGGTTATCACTTCTCACAATGCCGGCAAATCCACGTTCACAGAGTCGCGTTCAAGTTAGGTTTATTTTACTTAACGTATGTTGCTGTACTGATCGGTTGAACAGTATTTATATCTCAATATTTGCATCATTATGACAAGAATTGGGTTTTAGTGTCTATATGTAACACTAGTCGTAAGGTTTTATATTTCCCATATATAAAATACCATTACCTATCATTGCAGAAAGCAAACACTTTAGATATAATTAAATGTTATACATCATACATAACGTTAGCGGTCGTAAGCTAATTAATAATGGTACCTACCTTATATAATTATAAAGGTTTTTCTTCGCAAATAATTACAAATTAAAAGCAATTTCAATTTTCTTCGATTTCAATTTTCGATCTACTGTCGCGGTCTAGAAAAAATTTAGTTATTGTACATTACATTGCAGCTGCAGCTATCTCGAAGAGTAGTGATGTCTGATGAGGATCCTGCTCGCACTCCGCCTCCAAAGCGCAAGAAGGTTGCCGCTAAAAAGTCGATAGCAGCAACCCAAAAATTTAGATCTGCTTGGTTGGATGACGAAAGTTTCAAAGGCTGGTTGAAGAAGAGCAGTAAATCGACGATTGATAAGGATTTGGCTCATTGCACGATATGTAATGCAGATATTACATGCGGCAAATCAGAAATAGCTCGTCATGCTAAATCGCAACGCCACATAAATCTTTCACTTGAACATTGAAAAACTAGTGACATTGCTTCGTATATCATCTCGAATGATCCGATCGATCTGGCTGCTAGGAAAATAGAGCTTAGAATATGTGCCTTCCTTTCAAAACACTACCTGCCAATTTCATTGTGTGAGCCCTTCATTCTATTGCTTAAGTCTATGTTTCCCAACGAAGATCCTCTCAAGAAAGTATGTCTAGGTAAACAAAGAGCCAGTAATGTCATACGCCAGGTATTTGGTCACTACTTTGTGAGTAACCTATCCTGTGTCCTTCGTAATAGAGTTTTTAATTTGATTATAGACGAAACCACTGATAGAAGTACAACAAAACAATTGAGTATTGTAGTGCAATATTATGATACAGACGATAGCGAATTGAAATGTTCATTTCTGGATCTTATCGAAGTTGAAGACTCGTATGCTCAGGGTCTCTATAATGCAGTAAAAAATTGTTTGCAATTAAAGGATATTCCAATGGAGAACATATTATCATTCTGTTTAGACACAACGAACGTTATGAAGGGAAGTAAACATTCCTTTGCAACTCTGTTGAAGAATGACATTCCTAATGTGATAATTATTAAATGTTCATGCCATTTGATCCATTTAGCTGCCTCCCATGCATGTTTGAAATTAACTAAATTCATTGAAGACTTTTGTAGAAATGTCTATTCTCACTTCAGTCAAAGTGCCAAGCGTCAGAATGCATTCAGAGAATTTTAAAAATTTGTAGAATTAGAGCCGCACAAGATACTAGCTCCCGGTCAAACCAGGTGGCTATCGCTGGAAGCGTGCGTAACGCGATTCCCAGTCTAACTTTTTCCCCGGAGCATGCATGTTTATCGCCGCCCAAGCGATGTTATCGCCGAAGTGGCGGCTATTCTACTCATCGATTTATATCGCCGCTCAATGTATGCATTTTTAAACAAAATTTTGCATAAAGATGCAAAAAAATGATGTGTTCCACCGTTCAAACGATTTTATTGCCGAAAATGCGGCTATTCTATTTATCGATTTATATCGCCGCTCAATGTATAAATTTGTATACAACATTTTGCATGAAAATGCAAAAAAATTCAAACTGCAAGTGTGACCGCGCGGCTTAAATTTTTACATTCTTTTCACAATACTGCACACACTTGTGTTGCTTGTGTGAACAACATTTACAAACTATTTACAAGTTTTGCAACGTGTTAATAGTTTTCCCATGTCTAAACGAGTACTGTTGTTCTTTTGGAAAAAATTAATTTCGGAATTACAGTCAGATAATTTTAACGTACAGCAAATCGTAATTGAAAATGCTCAAACTGCGACGTAGCTATTCTTTCGCCTGTTCAAAAGTTGGAGTACTATACAATTCCAAATTCGAATTTTAATCTTGAGGCATATGAGTTGAGTGACACTGCATTACAAGTTTTTAATCTTAAAATCACGCAAAGTATTGAATCGTTCTACAAGTAAATACACGTAATACCCGATACTTAGGAATTTAATTAATTTCCTGAACATTTGTGAGGTGGTAATTTGTCGTCTAATTATAACACGGGCCGATTTAGTCGTCTGAGAAAATTTGCATTTATCTAAAGCTATTCAACTATTTAAAAATATTTTTTGATTACTATCTGCAGATTGAAATAAAATATATGTATAAATATATTCATCATATACAAACATTTATTTATGTATAATAAATTTCATTTATGTATATTAATATCTATTTTTATATGCCATTGGAATCCGAAAGTGGACGAGTAGTTTTTTTGCAAACGTTCACATTCAATTGTTCTATTTAGAATTGTTAAATATGCTACTTCCAAGTTGAGCAACAGGAGAAAAATTTAAATAAGGAATTCATAAGATAAAAGTCTGCCTGAATCAAGAACAGGAATGTCACAGATTTCATTCAAGTGCTACGTTTCTTAAATTCGGTTACAAAAAAATCCAACCTCGGGTTACCATTTCAGCTTTGGGTTTACGTATTAAAAGATAGTCACGGTTTCAGGATAATAGTTCACAACGCTCATTTTGAACTGTCTATTTTGCCTTGCAATTAGAATTTGACTTGAAATCAAGTAAACTTGTTTCAATCAGAAAGTTTTGAAGTATGTTGTTGGGTATTGATCAAATTTTTGCAGTGCATTTACCATGACTCCGCGTTGTAAAAATTTATACACAACCATACATAGTAATTTTGTTTGCGAGGAATGTCCGAGATCAAGTTCAATAATACATGAAAATACATTCTTTTAAGTTATTTAACTGTACTTATGAAACCAATATGAAACTGCTAGAATTGCAAGCTATCTACGGAAGATCCTGTTGGCAGCTCTGATTGAGTCTCGTTTTGATATTTTCGAAGGTTGGTACTTGTGAAAATGGCGCAAAGAAGGATTACATTTAACCCGACACTGTTGGCCCTCAATTTAAAGTTCAAGTTCATTTGGCTCCTGCGATGGCTGTTGGTAGTCTGTGGTTAGGTAACATTTAAGCGTAAATAATATCGAAAGATAGAAATGTGACTTTCGGTTGAATCGCTGCATTTTTGCTGAAAAAACAGGTGCAGTGCCCAAAAAACGAAGTGCTTCTGTAAGCAAATGTTTTGTGATTCACAGCCTGCCATAAATTTTACATTTAAAATCTTGAGACAGTGGTGTACTAGTAGGCAGGCTGAATAATGTACGGCAATGTTTTGAATTCTGTGTTCTATAAACGTCGTTCAGATGAATAGAACTTCCCTGTATTTGGAAAAATCAAGCAAAACGATAATCGAAGATCTGTGGTGTTATTTGTCAATATATGTGGATATATTTTAGGAATTTTTGATGTGCAAGTCAGCATACAGTGTTAAATACATGAATCAGACAACATTTTGAACGGATAAATTTACTCGTGTAAAACAGAAACCTAAATTGTGCTTGTTTTGTGAGAAGTTACTTCTTTAGATTTAAATTTTTATTGCATAAAACAATTTGATACCTTTCATTTACATAAATTAGTTTTTTTTTGTTGCCACTTGTGCTCAGTGTGAGCTTCTTTGCCTGGGATCTGAGTAGAATTATGTCAAGTTAGGTTAACACTGAAGCCACTTGAGGAAATCAATATTGGAAAAATCTACGAAAATGGCAATTAATCAATTGGTTGTTTTTGAATAGCTTGTATCGCACATTTGGGACACAGCCCTTCTAAATTTTCTTTATTTTGTGCCTTACTGTGTCACTTGCAGTTTGAAAATATTGTAACTTTATTAAAAAATTTGTTTTGTTAGTAAATCTTTTTAAACTGTATCATAGTAAAATGTTTTTTAAAACATTTGGAACAAGTCTGTCTAATAATTCAAACAATGGGTGAATAAGGTTTTCAATTGTGCGGCAATAATCTTGCTACTTAATTGTTAATACATTGTGTTAAGCAATAATTGTAAAAAACAATGACTGAGGATCGCATCAAAGAAACATTTTAGTTTTTTACAATTTTAATTGATATGTAATAAGTCTTGATTTGTTGATCATTTTAGTGCTTGATTTTACTGCTCAGCTTTGGCAAATTTTTAGCTTTGGCAAATGTAATTCTTTTTCTGTCAAAAAATGGTATTTTCTATAAAAGCTGCCACTTATTGCATATCAAAATGTTTTCCAATTTGATTAAAATCCTGTGAAAATACATTTCTTGGAGAGAAATATGCATGTAAAGTACTTACATGGTTAAGCCATATTTCTTTATGTATAGAATCTTTTCAGTAATACACTGTACATGATGTGTGTAAAATTCTTCTTCTCTAAGTGCAGGAGATCTTAATTAAAACCAGCTGATTGTTACTGGAAGTTACCAAAGTTACGTATTTCTCTCATATTATTGCATCATATTTGTATCACTTTATTTAGAAAAAGGAAGGGTATTTGTGAAGGAGAGGACAATAATCAATTTTCCAATTTTTGGTCCTTGATTATTGGTAATTGGATCAAAATAAACAATTTTTCTTCTATGCAACTTCTGTCATGACTTAATACCAGAAGAAGAAAAATGCATTTTGATGTTTTGCTGCTTTAAATGTCGAACGTGCTTCACTGAGTCCTTTCATTGCATGAACTTTGAAAAGAGCTTGATGAACATTCTTTATATTTGAAAACACAACATCTGTGTCAACCTGTGCCATGATCTTTGTTGCAGATTAAACCAAGTGCAGTGATGTCTTTGATTAAAAATAAATTTTCAACGGGTACATTTAGCCATAACTCAAATAGGGTGGTGCCATCAAGCTGGCTTATATAAAATAAACAAATTTTTGCTACTGGCCTTCAAACGATTTAGAGTTGAAAATAAGAGACTGTGTAGCACCATCACACTGGAGAACTTATGTGGTCACAAACATCGTGGCAACTTCAAGTAAGTGTAAAGTGACTTTATCACTAAAAATTATTTGGTTAATAATCTAGCTTCTATTCCTCAGGGGATGCAACTATTGTATTTATGGGAAGTAGTTCCTCTTGTGGCAGAATGTAAGGGCCAGAGCTGATGGTTTGGTAGCCCTTCTTTTTGTTTAAATATATATTTTTTGTTTTGCTAAAGACCAGTTTTTTTCAGCACTTGCTAGTTTCTCCTTGAACTGTTATCTTGTTTGAACTTTCTTCCTGAAAAGCTGTTTGTATGTGCGGGGAAAGCTATGAGGGAAAACACTGGCTCATAGATTCCCCGTGAACGTGTTCGTGTGTCCATACTCGATGGCTCCTTCACTATGCTTCTCTTGGGAACACCTTCGTTGTGGGGCTATGTAGGCTTTAACTTGTATAGTAATAATGATATCAATCTAGTTCATCATCATTTATCATTATTATATGTCATTTAAATTATTATCATATAAGTTGTGTAATATTCATGATTTGCAGCAGTGTTTCAAATGTGTGTGTTTTTTTTGTTTAGTTAAGAATTTTCCATCTCTTATCATGTGTTAGACATCCTGTAATTAGTAATTAAACCTAAATATGTACAGATGAGTAGTTTGCTTTATACTTTTGCTTCCACGGATACTGTTTTCAAACACAACAACTGTTCTGGGATATAGGTATATTCTACATATAAGATTAGATATAAAATAATGCATGTACAAGCACACTGATCAGCCTTAGCACCTTGGCCCATGAGAATAAATGCTAATTTGTTTGCTCTACTCTGTGTCACTTTAGTGCTCTTCATCAATTGGCAAAACAATATTTATTATTCCTAATCGACATTTAGTTTTTTTTATTTACTGTCTTGCTATTCATCTGTAAGCTTGTAGCTGGAGGAGTTCTGCGGTACATCTTTACTTACTTAACTTTCTAATTTTTTTTCTAGTGTATAGCTGAATTTCTGTTTTAGTTTTACTATGTTTTTTCTCATACATTATGCTCTCACAACCTCCCAGATTCGCGAGCCAGATGTGGGGAAAAAGGATACCTAGGATCTTATCCTTCTTCAGCCACCAAAGATGATTCTGCACGC
>JACJUY010010896.1:0-27471 GCA_014220935.1 Platorchestia sp. MABIK
GGGGGGGATTGACATTGGGGTGAGCTGGGGAGGAAATGGGGGTGAGACAAGGATGTAGTCAGGGAGATTGAACTTTGATATTGCAGGGGAGGTAAAAATCATTGAAATGGGGAATATTGAGATAGAACAGCGATTTTTTCGGGAGGCTGCGAGTGAGGCTGGAGGTGTGGGGATTAGGGACAGGGGTGAGGTGGGGGTTTATGGGGGATTAGCACGGGGATTGGAAGATGTGGAGGAGGGGGAGGAGGGGGAGGAGGGGGAGAGGAAGGCTCCCACGGTCCTGACTTGCCAGTTTTTGCTGCCGAAGATGTGCGGCAGGTCGGGAGAAAGGCTGCTGTCATCCCCAGGCGGTGGGGGGTAGTGGGGGGGAGTGGGGGGAGTGGGGGGAGGAAAACTGGGAAGGCGTTTAATGCTTGTTGGTCATCATAGCGATAGGGTCAATTTAGTGGGAAGGATTGTTGCTCATCTGAGAGATTGTCTCTTTTGAAGAGCCCGTCCTGAAAGACTGTCTTTACTGAAAGATTATCTTTCTTGAAAGATTGTCTTTCTTGAAAGATTGTCTTTCTTGAAAGATTGTCTTTACTGAAAGATTGTCTTTCGTGAAATATTGTCTTTACTGAAAGACTGTCTTTCTTGAAAGACTGTTTTTCTTGAAAGATTGTTTTTCTTGAAAGATTGTCTTTCTTGAAAGATTATTTTTTTTACTGAAAGATTGTCTTCACTGAAAGATTGTCTTCACTGAAAGATTTTAGCGAAAGATTATCTTTTTTATCATCTTTATTGGAAATAAACTGTTTTTCTTTCTTTCTTTCATTCTTTCCTATGAGATTGTTGCTTAGCTGAAGGATTGTCTCGGCTGACAAGCCCGTCGCGGAAGATTGTCTCTGATAATGATTGTTTACTCTGTAAAATTGTCCATATTTTCGCTGCTGTACATAGTCTGTACGTACATCTTGTGTATGTGTACTGATGTTCATATATGGAGACAGAAATAAATATTTATACCTGTATATGTGTATATATATAATAAAAACACAGCTATATATTTATATAAAAGATAATAGCGATGAATAAGGTTGTCCTACGAAGCATTTTATTTCAAAAGCTTCACTGTTAAAACTGAACATTTCGGCTCAATGAGTCATTCTCAACAAAATGGCTAGAAAAAAATGTAGACAAATTGAAAATATAAGGAAAAACCAAAATCTCGAATAAGGAAAAACAAAATAAAATCTCTAAACTATTTGCAAAGGAAAAGCGGATTGGGAGTCATTTAATGAAGGCTTCCGTAGTAAAATATAAAGGGGTTCTCTAATGTGGAGATCTACGGGGCTTGTAGCCGCCGCTTTACACCCCGTAGATCTCCACATTACAGAACCCCTTTATATTTTACAACGGAAGACTTTCTTAAATGACTCCCAATCCGATTTTCCTTTGCAAATGGTTCAGCGATTTCATTTAGTTTTTTCTTACTTCTACGTTTATTTTCCTTATATTTTCAATATTTTTATGCTTTTTTCTGGCCATTTTGTTGATAATGACTCATTGAGTCGAAACGCTCAGTTTTAACAGAAAGGCTTTCGATATAAAATGCTTCGTCTCACAGCCATGTTTATCGCCATTATTTTCTCAGCTAAAGTTTGTAAATATACACACCGACATGTGCTTCCACATATTTATACGTATATATGTTTAGGGTACTATGTATGCTATATAGCATATTGCTCAGAGTACTGATAATGCATGGGGCCGTCGCTTGACATGCACAATATTCAGAACAGTTGGATAAAAGCTTTAAATGGTATGTTGCATGATAAAAAAAAACTAAAAAATTAGATCTATCCTTTGTTTTGAATCAACCTTTCAAATCACTAAAATTTAATTGCCGCATCCTTTATATACAAATAAAAAATATGAATGTCAAATTATATATATATATATATTTCAAAATATAAATAAATATATAGAAAGTAGGTAGTAAAAGTACACAAGTCTGAAATAAAGACTAATTGTACCCCCTTGTACCCCCAATCTCTACCCATCATCTTCCCCCTGTTTTGTCTGATAACATCTGGGATAATTACCTGGCCCTAATGACGCATGGGGTAATAAATCTTACCCCAGATGGCGAGGAGGTGTCGCATTTCACCGGGCAGCTGAAGGGTCTCTCCCAGACCCCTTAGACCCTCCAGACCCCTTCCCTTAGCCCCTTAGACCCTCCAGACCTCTTCTCTTAGCCCCTTAGACCCTCCAGACCCCTTCTCTTAGCCCCTTAGACCCTCCAGACCCCTTCTCTTAGCCCCTTAGACCCTTCAGACCCCTTCTCTTAGCCCCTTAGACCCTCCAGACCCCTTCTCTTAGCCCCATAGACCCTCCAGACCCCACCGAAACTTTCATCCCGAGAGATGACGGAAGTGACGAGCTAATTCTTCCTCTTTCTTCCTTCATCTTACGTCCTCCATCTTACTTCCTCCATCTTTCTTCCTCCTCTCTTGCTTCCCTTTTTCATCGTATTTTTAATTTTTTTGTTTTCTCTCACGTGTGCGTGCGCCGCACGCACACCGCTCATCGCCGCTCAAATTTACGCACACAAATGCATACGTTATAGAGGGTCGGATCCCATTACGTGCCACTATAGAGGGTCGGATATCATTATCTGCCCGTACAGAGGGTCGGATCTTATTACTTGCCCCTATAGAGGGTCGGATCCTATTACATACCCCTATAGAGGGTAGGATCTCATTATCTGCCCATATAGAGAATCAGATCCCATGCCAGTCACGCTCCAGCACTCAGCGCGACGGTTATAAATGACATGAAATGATCGGATACTTTGATGTTTGTTGGACTGAAATCTTCTCTCCCTTTTGTCACTTTCTTTTTTATAGCTTTTTTTTCTTCTTCATTTTACTTCATTCTTTTTCCCTTTCTTTTTCTTCTTTTTCTTTTGTTCGTCCTTTCTATTTATAACTTTCTTCTTCTTCGTTCTTAATTTGTTTCTGTAGCTTCTTTTTCTTTTGTTCGTCCTTTCTATTTATAACTTTCTTCTTCTTCGTTCTCAAGTTATTTCTGTAGCTTCTTTTTCTTTTCCTTCTTCTTCTTTTTTTTCTTCCGTTCTTCATTCTACTCTCACCACTTGCACACGTTCCGACATGTCTCAAACACGTTCAATACAAGACACAAACCCGATTTTTACCCAAAAAAACAACCACCATAATTTTGTCTTTTCCTTAGCCCGACTGTTGCCGCCAAAAAATCACACTTTCGACTCTTCTAAAGCAGAAAAATACAATCTCTATTCTCTCTCTCACAGAACCTACATTTAACAGTAAATAAAAAATGTTTTTCGAATCACTCCAGGGACACTTAGAGTGTCAGGTCAAGAACTGCTGTAAGGGAATAAATTCCCCACCATGTGAACAGTACCGAGTGTGTGCCCGAATGATGCGGCAGAAATTAGAGACATCTTCTCTCCGTAGGTGAAGTGACATTAAAAAATGAAAGCCTTTTCTTTTATGGGTAATCTTTTTTTTCTTGTGCCGGACGTGTTAGTGACACACCCAAACGTGAACAGACACGTCCAAACGCCAACAGACTAGTTCTAAGCAATTTGATTTCGAATTTAAAAATTTGTGTTTCCTTTTTTATTTAAAAAATTTTTAATGCAAGTTGATTACAAGATTTTCAGTTCTTTATATGATTTCACCGATGTGAGGTCCTCTTCTGTAAATTGGCTTTTGGGACTTCTGTGAGGTCCTCTCAGCAATAGATAGGCCTTCTGGACTTGTGTCTTTTGTGCCCACTTTGCTTCTTTCAGTTTCCATGCCTTCTTTGCTATCTCTTCTTTGTCTTTTGTTCCTCTTCCTTCCTGACTTGCTGTTTGTGTGCGCAGGGTGTGGGGACACACCTTGTGCATAGATTCCTTCCTTCTTGACTTGCTGTATGTGTGTGCAGGGTGTGGGGACACACCTTGTGCATAGATTCCTTCCTTCCTAACTTGGCGTTTGTGTGCGCAGGGTGTGGGGACACACCTTGTGCATAGATTTCCCATATCCATACTATTGGTCCCTTCTCTTCACTCTCTTGAGACCCCTTTTGTTGAGGCTAGGTTATCTAGAACTGAGTAATAGAATGAAACAGACGCTGCAGCGCCAGAAAGTTATTGGTTATAAAAAGTTATAAAGTATTTTAGAAGGTTATAACATAAACATCTATGTATAGATATATAAATAGATATATGAATATTTATACAGGGTGTTTCAGGAAAAGAGGTAAAAATGGCTCACCAATTAGAAAAAGTGCATATTTGGCCATTATCCACTTGGTTAGCAATTTAGTATCACTTGCTCGAGGGAAAAAAAAGAAAGAAAAAGTTTATTTCCAATAAAGGTGGTACAAAAAAGATGGTACATCCTTCGTTTTTAAGATATCTTAAAGTAAATACACTTATATGAGACACACACACGAGTACTGTGATATACATGTCACTAGTCGAAAGTAAGTGATTGAGGGCGATGTATCCCGAATGTTGCTTAATCTAGATTTGGTGATAAATGTAACTACAATTATAGGAGATAACACAATTTCATTGACGATGCATTTTCTTTGTGGGGTGAAAACACTTCGTGGGGTGAAAACACTATGGGATGAAAATACTTTGTGGGGTGAAAACACTTTGTGGGGTGAAAACACTTTGTGGTTACTGAAGGATACATGAAAGGTTATGATGCGGTACAAGAGGTTATAAAAACTTATAAAGAATTCTAGGAGGTTGGAAAGGGTAATAAGGAGCTATAGGAAGTACCCCAAAATATATAGGGCCATGGAAGGGGCTATAGTTTCTAGAAGGGAGGGAGGAAGGGAATTTATGTACAAGGTCTTGAAACGTTATGATGGCTTTAAATAAGGTGAAAAGGAAAATGGGTAATAACTGTTTAATTAGTTCTTTTTTATAATTTAAATATGTAATTAGTAATTAATTGTGTAATTGTCCTAGCTGTAAATAACACATTTATTGAAACAATATATTCATTATGTAAGTTATTAATAAAATAATTACCTGATTATTTAATGTATTAACTATTTTAATATGTTATTTACTGTGATAATACAAGAGCTATTCATTAACTCCTTCCTATTAGTTAATCGAGAGTAAAAAAAAATTAATTTTTTTTTTTAAATTGACTTCTTTTTTCTACATTGCTTGCGTTTTTGAACTTTTTTCTGATCCTTTTTTTCGTTTAGTATATTTTTCTGTTGTTCGTGTACTGTAGGCTGTATTTAATGTACTTAATTGTATTTCATTTACAGATGTGCCTGTTAAAAAATTTATTTACCATATTTTATTAAACAACTCATTAGTTTATTATTACCGTTTAAAAAAAAATTACCGTGATTGTTAAAAAAATTATTTATTCATCAGGAGGATCAAATATTTTTAGTTACATGCCTTCAATCCATTTTATATACAAAGATATTTGAATATACATATATATATACATATGTGTGAACGAATATACATTTACATATACATATGTGTGAGCGAATATACAGATATATACATATGTGTGAACGAATATACATATATATACAAATGTGTGAACGAATATACAGATATATATAAATATGTGCGAACGAATATACATATAAATACCCTAAACTTTTCCCAAAAGGAATAAATTCCGGTTTTCAACAACCTGCCTCACGGATCAATTATCCGAGTTTCTAATGAACAATGCAACCAGTCCTCCACTGGGACTTCTCACTCTTCCCCCGCCCCCTCCCCACGGCGAGGGGTTCCCACGTGACCAGGGGGAGGGAGGGGAAGGGGGTTGAGGAAGGGGTTGGGGAAGGGTGGTTGGGGAAGGAGGTTGGGGAAGGAGGTTGGGGAAAGAGGTTGGGGAAGGAGGTTGGGGAAGGAGGTTGGGGAAGGAGGTTGGAGAAGGAGGTTGGAGAAGGAGGTTGGGAAAGGAGGTTGGGGAAGGGGGTTGGGGAAGGCTGTATGGGAGAGAGGTTGGGGAAGGGTGTATGGGAGAGGGGTTGGGGAAGCGGGAGGGGGAGAGGGGTTGGGGAGGACCTGTTTAGACCTGTCCGACCTGTTCTGTCCCAGGTAAATGGAGGAACGTTAATCACTCATGAAGCTTGTCTGAAATTCTGAAAAAATTAAAATTCAGCTGTCGGCTGTTGCACAAACTCATGAAAGTTGTTCGCCTCAAAAGGCAAGTAGAAAATCATGCATTTTTTAAGGTATTTTTTTTTTGTTTTTGAAGAGCGATAATTTATTTTGTGGATGAAGTACGAGCATATATTTATTTAGACCAAATGCAATTTTTTCATTTATGTTTTCTTTTTGTATAGGAAATGGAAATGGAAATGGATTATGTGCATAAATTTTTTTAACTCAAACGCAATTTTTTGTCAGACATAATTTTTTTAGTTATGGACTGACACATGGGGATTTTTATACACAAACTGTTTTCATTGAAGAACACACTTTTTCTGTGAATGCAATGCGAATGTAAATTTATTTAATCCAAGTAGAATTTTTCCTCAACGAAAAAGCATACTTAAAAAATTCTTAAAATTTTTGAAGTTAAAACACTAAAAATTAAAAAAAAATACTTGAAATTTTTCTTTCGAATTAAAAAAAGATGTAATTCATCTATGAAGGGTTTCTTTTATGAACGAAAAACTCACATTCCAAAAAAATATCATCAGTTTTTATTCTAAAAGAATGCATTTTTTGTGACTGAATTACATGATGGTGCTCCATCCGAGGGAAAAATTACGTTTTTTAAAACATATAATTTTTTTTTTTGCTTTGGATGAAATAGATTTACTTGCGATTGAATGAACTCGGGTTTTTATTGCCATGCTGGTGAAAAAACAGACATTTAACAGATCAATTTTATTTGAGGAATGAGTGGGTTTTGTTCCTTAGAGAAACCCTTCATAGATGAATTACATCTTTTTTTTAACAAATTCGGAAAAATGCATGCATTTTTTTAAATTTCATGTTTTTTTATATGTCAAGATTTTTAAAAATTTCAAATATTTTTTATATATCATGTATTTTTTTAATATCAAGTTTTTTTTAATTTCAAATATTTTTTTAAATTTCAAGTAATTTTTCAATATCAAAAATTTTTTAATATCAAATATTTTTTCAAATTTCTAGTATTTTTTTAATTTCAAGTGTGCTTTTTGATACAGGAAAAAATAAACTCATTTAGAAAGTAAATCTTTTGATTACTTTAGGAAAAACACAGTTTTGACTAAACATGTTTCTAGTCAGCTACCCCAAGGAGATCAAACTACAATATTGTATCTAGAAGGGTTAGCGTTCGCTGGGGGAAGATGTGAGGTCACCTGGCACAAGTCGCGCGACTTTCTAATTTCTAATCCGCAAGTCATCCTATCTGCATGCAGTAAAGCCAGTTTTATATGTATGTGCAGGGTGTCCCAGTATTGCTTGCACAGAGTTTAAAAATGGTTCCTTGCACTTAAGTAATCATTCTTTACTCCAAAGTAGTAAAGTGCAGTAGTGGCAAAGTGCAGTAGTGGCAAAGTGCAGTAGTGGCAAAGTGCAGTAGTGGCAAAGTGCAGTAGTGGCAAAGTGCAGTAGTGGCAAAGTGCAGTAGTGGCAAAGTGCAGTAGTGGCAAAGTGCAGTAGTGGTAGAGTAAAAAATGTTTATTTAATTGTAAGGAACCTTTGGCTAAATTTTGTTCAAGCAATTCTGGGACATCTTATATGCTTATATATTACTAAAATCAAATATATACGGCTAAATACCCAACATGTCCACCGGATACCCAACATGTCCACCGGATACCCAACATGTCCACCGGATACCCAACATGTCCACCGGTACCCAACATGTCCACCGGATACCCAACATGTCCACCGGATACCCAACATGTCCACGGGATACCCAACATGTCAACTGGATACCCAACATGTCCACCGGATACTAAACAAGTCCCCCGGATACCCAACATATCCACCGGATACCCAACATGTCCACCGGATACCCAACATGTCAACTGGATTCCCAACATATCCACCGGATACTAAACAAGTCGCCCGGATACCCAACATGTCCACCGGATAATCAACGTGTCCATCGGATACCTAACATATTCACCGGATACCCAATATGACACCGGAGACCCGGATACCCAACACATCCACCGGATACTCAACACAGCTGAGTAAATACCTAACATACATGACAGAGACTCCATATTTTTCCGGATTCTTAATTTGTCTACCGGATACACAATATCAATACAGGAACCGCAATTTACGTGCCGGATACGCAATTTATATGCCGGATACGCAATTAATTTACCAGATACGCAATTAATTCACCGTATACGCAATTTATATACCGGATACTTGGAAACCGATCACGATATCCACGTGAAGATACAGAAAAAATTAAAAAGCCTAGTGCGCGTAAAAATGAAATAGCAGGAGAAAAAAGGCTACGCGAGAGAAAAGGTTTCCCCGTCACCGAAGTTGCCATTAAACGCGATAAAACAATAAAAAACAACCCATCGTTCCCGGCACCCGCGGGAAAAGATGAGCACGTATTTCTCAAGGCCTTTGCATCACTAAAAGGCAACTTTCATGTGTGAATTTTTCGCATATACGCACTCGTATTCTTCAAAATCCAGCCTTCATCTTGTTGGCGAGTAAAAAGCATCCCTTGCCCAGCAATAATCCTCTTGCCGTGCAGAAATCTTGACAATTCGATAATAGATTTAACTTCCCACTTAAAAGTTGGCGCATGAACGGAACAGTCGCCTTAACTTCCCCTTTAAGTTGCCAAGTGCACGCGACAATCACCCTTAACTTCCCCTTTAAGTTGGCAAGTGTTCGCAGTAGTCACCTTTAACTTCCCTTTTAAGTTGGCAAGCGCAAGCAACAATCACCCTTAACTTCCTATTTAAAAGTTTAGCTCAGCACACAGCAAAAGATGGCGACCGGATGCTAAAGTAACTCTTAACATTCCATCCGAGGCAGCGAGTGCACGCAAAAACCACCCGTACGTACTCATTTACCTCATGAAACGTATGCAAAAAATTTACATTTGAGTTCCCAATTAAAAGCGGACAAGAGTGCCAAGAAAATATGAGAACAATGAGTGAGCAAAATAGCCTGCAAGATTCGATTTAAAAGGTGGCAACTGGACTCGGCAGTCACCTGCCAAAGATTGTTTACATTTTCCGAAAGGAAATAAAAAAAGGAAAGCCGTTCCTGAAGGACGAGGCTGGTAGCCAGGGAAGGTGGCCAGGGTATATAAGGGGCGCATCTTCCCCTCACCAGCATAAGCCAGCGAACCGTGGCAGCGAAAGCACCTGTACCTTCGACCGACTCAGCTCTTCGACCCTCTCTCACGATGAAACTCCAAGTAAATATCAGTTTTCAACATTTTAACTGTTTACAGTTTTAACATAGGTATAAAATTTTTAGAATGGGTATGTTTACAACTTAAAATAGGTGTAAAAATTTTGCAACGGGAATTTTTACAAGTTTAAAATGCGTATAAAAATTTTACAAAGAGTTGACTTCAGTGCTAGTTTTAAAGGGTTGATTTTGATAGGCTAGGCGTACCCAGTTAATAACCTTTCTTTAAATAAACGTGCCCAATTTCATAGACAAATGTTGTGACAAAATAGTTTTGCCCCATACAACTATAAACCACATGTTCAGAGCAAGTGTACTCTGTTGAAGCAAACTTATAAATAACTAAGATGTAACTAGCGTTTGCTATAAAGTTGTTTTTAACTCAAAAGATGTACCCAGTTTTAACATGGTCTTGCTTGCCACAGAATAGGTGTGCCCAGTTAAGCTATTACCAGTTTAGTTATGCCCAGTTAAGGTATGCCCAGTTAAAATATATAAAACTGTTTATTGTACAAAAGTTGCAGCCAGTGTAAACAACTTATCTGTTATAAAAGTGATTCTAATACACACAGTTACATAAACAGACATACTCAGTTTGAACAGATCAAATTGTGATTACTGTTCCTAGTGGAATACGTATGCCGATTTTGAACAGATAAACTTTGTATTAAATAGACGTACCCAGTTTGAATAAAAGGAAACATCTGTGATCAAATAGAATCGCCAAGTTTAAATACGCAGAATTAGATATAAAATTTATTTCCTCCTTTTCGTGTCATTGCGTTATTATGTATACACCCCTAATTAATTTTTTTTAAGTCAATATGCTTTGAGTGAACTTCAGTATTAACTTTTTAGAAATACGTGTACTCTATTTATTTTTTCATAGTAGATAATTTCTTTGTAAATAAAAACATTTGATTTGCAAAGAAATAAACATGGTAAAATTGATATTACAATCCCCTTAGCAAAAACATGATGAAAGCGTAAAGACATATGCTAGTTTATATATATTTCTTTAACAAATCATCATCTTCATAACTTTCAATTCATTTCTTTATTGCACTTCAAATTCTCTAAGCATTTTTCTTAAAATCTGCATCACATTTTCTCTAACTAGAATTCCGATCTAGAGCATTTTTCCGCAGTATCTTTTGTAATTCTTTTGCGCAATCAAACTACGTTCCTTTTAGCTGAAAATGAAGGCAAATGTCAACGCTTGCCCATCTCGAACAAAACGTTTCACTCACAAAAAAGACAAATGTCAACGCTTGCCCATCTCGAACAAAACGTTTCACTCACAAAAAAGACAAATGTCAGCGCTTGCCCATCTCGAACAAAACGTTTCACTCACAAAAAAGACAAATGTCAACGCTTGCCCATCTCGAACAAAACGGTTCACTCACAAAAAAGACGAATGTCAGCGCTTGCCTATCTCGAACAAAACGTTTCACTTACAAAGAAGACCAATGTCAACGCTTGCCCATCTCGAACAAAACGTTTCACTCACAAAAAAGACAAATGTCAACGCTTGCCCATCTCGAACAAAATGTTTCAATCTCACTCAACAAAGACACAACTGTTGTCGCCACACAAAGAAACAATCCGTGCCTGTATCTGATCAAGGATCTGACAACTCTCCCTTTCTCATCCCGGCCCTTTGCCCCCACACCTGCTGCCTCCCGTGCCCTTTGGTGCCCGCTGTGTCTTCGCCATCTAATGGTCTTTGAGTGTAATGGTCTTTCACGTCTAATGGTCTTTGCCGTCTAATGGTCTTTCACGTCTAATGGAAAAGAAACTTATGGTCTAATTTGTAGTTCTTCTTATTTTTTGAGGTTAATTTTGAAAATCATCTTATTTCTGTTCTTAGATTTGAGTTCGCGTGATTTTTACAATTTAATTTTGGGTTTCCTCTCATTTCTGCCATGGGCTGTGAAAACCCTGATTTTTACCTTTTAAAATTGAATTTTCCTCAATTTTATCCTAAGATTTCAAATCCCCTTATTCTTACCTTTGAATTTCAAGCTTTCCCTTTTTTATACCACATAGCTTTTAAGAGTCCCTGATTTATACCCTTAATTTTTAATCAAAATAGTGAATAAATCCAAAATTTTGCTAAAAATTTTGAAAGTTTACAACATTATCTATCCGGTCTTGAATTACATTTTCGAATTTCTTTATTTTAATAATCGATCTTTTTAGAAACCATGAACAGGTTGGTTTAGGGGACAACTCATTCCTAGATTTACTAGTCGTAGATAGACTAGTCTTAGATTGACTAGTCGTCTAGCTCCGACAAGTTTCTTATGGTTCGAGGGACCGAGAGATCACACTTGGGTAGGTGCAGCTTGTACGTCTCAAAACGAGTAATATACGAAAGTGTGAAAGTTTCGACACAAAACTTATCATTTCTGCCGTTTCATTCCCACGTTTTTCTAACGCGCTTTAGATGTCTTCTTGGTAACTTTCTAAACAGGAGCAACCGGTTTTCCTATTCTAAAACTGTTCTCGTTCTTTATACAAGTTCCTTAAATATCCTTTCCATCAACCCTAAACATTCCTAACCTCCTACCCTCACCTTTTCCTGACTCTCCTAACCAACTGTCCTCTCCTCTACCCTCAACGTTTCTGTCCGTCTACTCTCCCCTTTTTCAGACTTTCCTAGCCTACTATCCTCTCCTTACCAACGACATTCCTAACCGTCTACCTTCCCTGCTCCCTGACTGTCCTCATTATCAACCCTCAATATTCCTATCCGTCTACCCTCAACATTCCTAACCGTCTACCTTCTGTTCCCTCAGTTCGCCGTCCTCGCGGTGGCCCTTGCGGTGGCACACGCGAAGCCGCAAGGCTACAGCGCTCCCTCAGTGGGAGGAGGTGGTGGATTCGTCAGCGGTGGAAGCTCGTTCTCCTCCGGTGGAGGAGGATTCTCTTCAGGAGGAGGTGGATTCTCCTCAGGAGGTGGATTTTCAAGCGGCGGTGGATTCTCCTCAGGAGGATTCGGCGGAGGAGTAGGTGGTGGATGCCCAGAGGGCCAGGCCCGCAAGGCTGACGGGTCGTGCGCCAAGGCCCAGATCACTCGGAACATCTTCCTGTACGCCGCCCCCCCGGCCCAGCAAGTGCAGGTGGGCCCTGCCCCTAACTTGCCTGACCCCAAAGTCCACTACAACTTCGTGTTCGTGAGGACCCCGCAAGTGCTGGGCGCCTCTAGGCCCGTGGTCGTGCCTCCTCCCCAGCAGAAGACGCTCGTGTACGTGCTCACGAAGCGCCCCGGTGTCCAGGACCAGGAAATTATCGAGGTGCCCTCCACCCCCACCCAACCCGAGGTCTACTTCGTCAACTACGCCCCTGGGGACAACCCCGAGCTGCCAGGAGGCATCGACCTCCAGCAGGCCCTCAGCCAGTCCGCCCAGCAGGGACAGATCATCGACGGAGGTGCTGGCGGAGCTGGTGGAATTGGTGGCGGCATTGGTGGTGGATTCTCCGGTGGCAGCATCAGTGGTGGTGGATTCTCCGGTGGCAGCATCAGTGGTGGTGGATTCTCCGGTGGCAGCATCGGTGGTGGTGGTTCATTCATCAGCGGTGGATCCGTGTCCGCTCCTTCCCAGCAGTACTCATCTCCCTTGTAAGGTGGAAACGTGGTTTTGCCTTCCACCTTTTGCGGTGGACGACCGAATAAACCGCAAAGTGGGAGACCTGTTGGTTCTTCCACCTTGTGTGGTGGAAGGCCCTCATTTCACCTCTAAAAAAGGACAATTGGAGTTAGCAAATGTCCTTTTTCGCACCAGCGACAGTTTCATCGAACGCGAAAACGAGGTGGCATCACCAAGAAATTTTTTTAAATTATGTTTATTTAAAGTTTCTGTTACCGCCTGCCATATGATCATCTTTATGTATAAAAAGACTTTATTTTGTCCTTGCGGAATTTTTGTATCCTCTCCTGCTTCTAAGTGCCCTGAAAATATGAAAAGAATAAGAAAAACCGATCACATCCAAAAAGTTGAAGCACAAAATGTGTTACATCAGATTTGTTCTGAACATTACTGAAAAAATCTTGGGTTTTTTCTATATCGGTAAAATTTAGGATGAAATCACTGAAGAAATGATATTTTTGGAAAAAACGAACCAACTGCAACATGTATTACAGGAGATAACAAAATTGACCACAGTCTTTCAAAAGAATATTGGTGTTCCACAAGGATCTATCCTTGGTCCGCTATCTTTTTCTACTTTCATTAACGATTTTCCTTCAATGCCATCTAACACATGAATCTCTATGTACGCAGATGATTTTCAAGTCGCAATGGTACGTTTTGTGGCGGAATTGCCGTAGCTGAAAAGAAGCTGAGACCCTATTTAGAAACTGGAATGGGCACGATGATATTTGAAAAAAGATGATACAACGATTCTATTTCGAAAGCAAACACAACCTTGAGAACGGTTCTTTTTTATTGGAACATTTAAGAAATTTTATGAAATAGATTTACTTGCCATTGAATGAACTCGGGTTTTTATTACCACGCTGGTGAAAAAACAGATTTTTAACAGATCAATTTTATTTGCGAAACGAGGGTTTTTTGCTCCTGAAAGAAACCCTTCATAGATGAATCACGTCTTTTTTTAACAAATTCGAAAAAGAAATTTCAAGGATTTTTTTGAATTTCATGCATTTTTTTTAATTCAAGTTATTTTAACTTGAAAAAAACTTCAAGTATTTTTTTAAATTTTGAGTATTTCAACTTTAAAAATTTCAAGTATATTTTCAGGTATGTTTTTTCGTTCAGGAAAAAATACATTTTTTAGAGACAATCTTTTCATCACTTTAGGAAAAACATATTTTTGACTGAACATGTTTCTGGTCAGCTACCCCAAGAAGATAAAACTACAATATTGGATCTAGAAGGGTTAGCGTTCGCTGGGGGAAGATGTGAGGTCACCTGGCACAAGTTGCACGACTTTCTAATTTCTAATCCGCCAGTCATTCTATCTGCATGCTTTAAAGCCAGTTTTATATGTATGTGCAGGGTGTCCCAGTATTGCTTGAACAGAATTTAAAAAAAGGTTCCTTACACTTAAATAATCATTCTTTACTCCATAGTTGTAAAGCCCAGTAGTGGTAAAGTGCAGTAGTGGCAAGGTGCAGTAGTGGCAAAGTGCAGTAGTGGCAAAGTGCAGTAGTGGCAAAGTGCAGTAGTGGCAAAGTGCAGTAGTGGCAAAGTGCAGTAGTGGCAAAGTGCAGTAGTGGCAAAGTGCAGTAGTGGCAAAGTGCAGTAGTCCGCCGGGGAAGTGAGTCGCAACTTCGTAAAGTTTAGCCAACGTAACTTTTACACAAGACACTTTCGGACCTGCCTCTGTAGAGTAAATAATGCTTATTTAATTGAAAAGAACCTTTGCTAAATTTTATTCGAGCAATTCTGGGGCACCTTATATACTCTATATTTATGTTCTAAAATGAAATATCTACGGCTAAATGCCCAACATGTCCACCGGATACCCAACATGTCCACCGGATACCCAACATGTCCACCGGATACCCAACATGTCCACTGGATACCCAACATGTCCACCGGATACCCAACATGTCCACCGGATACCCAACATGTCCACCGGTACCCAACATGTCCACCGGATACTCAACGTGTCCACCGGATACCTAACACATTCACCGGATACTCAACATGTCCACCTGATACCCAACATGTCCTCCGGATACCCAACATGTCCACCGGATACCAAAAATGTCCACCGGATACCCAACATGTCCACCGGATACCCAACATATCCACCGGATATCAAACATGTCCACCGCATACCCAACATGACACCGGATACCCGGATACCCAACACATCAACCGGATACTCAACACTGCTGGGTAAATACCTAACATCCATGACAGAGACTCCATCTGTGTCCGGATACCTAATTTGTTTACCGGATACACAATATCAATACAGGAACCGCAATTTATGTGCCGGATGCGCAATTAATATACCGGATACTCATTTTATATGTCGGATACGCAATTAACATACCGGATACGCAATTAATTTACCGGATACGCAATTTATATACCGGATACTTGAAAACCGATCACGATATCCACGTGAAGATACAAAAAAAATTAAAAAAGCCTAGTGCGCGTACAAATGAAATAGCAGGAGAAAAAAGGCTACGCGAGAGAAAAGGTTTCCCCGTCACCGAAGTTGCCATTAAACGCGATAAAACAATAAAAAACAACCCATCGTTCCCGGCACCCGCGGGAAAAGATGAGCACGTATTTCTCAAGGCCTTTGCATCACTAAAAAGCAACTTTCATGCATGAATTTTTCGCAAATACATACGTACTCGTGTTCTTCAAATTCCAGCCTTCATCGTGTTGGCGAGTAAAAAGCATCCCTTGCCCAGCAATAATCCTCTTGCCGTGCAGAAATCTTGACAATTTGATAATAGATTTAACCTCCCACTTAAAAGTTGACGCATGAACGGAGCAGTCGCCTTAACTTCCCCTTTAAGTTGCCAAGTGCACGCGACAATTACCCTTAACTTCCTCTTTAAGGGGGCAACCCAAGATTTCAATTTTTTCATCCGATTCGTTTGAAATTTGGCCAGTATATGTATTTTTTGAGAGTAAACATTTTTTACTCGTGGGACTTTTTCAATTTAGGCCTTATTATTTTGGAAAATTCGAAAACTTTGTTTTTTGGTACAATCTAATGGATATTTCAAAAGCTGATAAGTCAATTAGTTTTTATGCTAGAACAAAACCAAACACAGGTTTAGAATTCTTGGATCATTTCTAACAAAAGTATGGTAGAAAATTTTACATTTGTCACTTTTGTTTTTTTATATCTGATATTTCATCACCATCAAATATATACTAATTTTGGGTTATGTGATTCATAATTTTTTTTTTACAATTTGGAAGTTTGCTACCGTACTTTTGTTAGAAATGTTCCGAAGATTCTAAAACTGTCTTTGGTTTTGTTCTAGCATAAAAACTCAATGGCAAGTCCTCTTTTGAATGTTGAAAGTTAGATGTTTTGAGTAGAAGCCATAAACAAAAATTTTTGTTCAAGTGTAAAATAATGGACAATTTATGTAATTGAATGCTGTTTTCATTTTTATTTCGATAATCTCCATGCATAACTTCATATTCACACTGTGAATTGTGCTTGAAAAAAATAAAAAAAAATAAATAAAATTTTTATTTACAAAATTTTTGAAATTTTAAACTTGTGCTCTGATTCTTATAAAATTTGTCTACTATATGTACCTTTTGAAAAGAACACAATTACCGTTATTCCTTTTTTCGATTTAGGCCTTAGTTTTTTGAAAAATTGGACACATTGGTATTTTAGTTCATTTTTATTGATCTTCCAAATGAATAGAACTCATTAAGTTTTTATGTTAGAACAAAACCAAAGACAGTTTTAGAATCCCTGAAATATTGTAAACAAAGTTGCGGTTTCAAATTTTCCATTTCTAATTTTGTTTTTGTTTTATATAGGATTGAAATGGGATCGAAAATTCAGGATTTTGGTCCCCTAACCCCCCCCCTCTGGGGGGATCTAGTGTTCGTAGCGCCATAAAATTTTAGGACCGAATAGTCCACCACCTAAGAGTTCTTTTCCAACAACAAAACAAAAAAAGCTCACCGGACCGACAGGGGCCTGGGTTGCCCCCCTTAAGTTGGCAAATGCTCGCAGTAGTCACCCTTAACTTCCCATTTAAGTTTTAAGTTGGCAAGCGCAAGCAACAATCACCCTTAACTTCCTATTTAAAAGTTCAGCTCAGCACACAGCAAAATATGGCGACCGGATGCTAAAATAACTCTTAACATTCCATCCGAGGCAGCGAGTGCATGCAAAAACCACCCGTACGTACTCATTTACCTCATGAAACGTATGCAAAAAATTTACATTTGAGTTCCCAATTAAAAGCGGACAAGAGTGCCAAGAAAATATGAGAACAATGAGTGAGCAAAAATAGCTCTTAAAGGGGCCCATACACGTTCAAAAAAAGCGTCAAATTTTGCATCAAAATTTTGATTTCAAAATTTTGATGCAAAATTTGACTGTGTGTGGGACGCTTTGATGTCAAAAAAATAAATGAATTAAAATTTTGATGGATCAAATCCGTTTGATATTTTTTGACGAGTCGTCAAATTTTTGATGCGTGTGTGGGCTTTTGTCAAAATTTTGATCAAAATTATTAGTCCGCACGTGACTGCCGAGGAGACAGAATCGCCATGTCTGGGAAGATGGAGACCGAGAGGAAATTTGTGATTGAAGTTTTAGGCGTGCATCAAACCTTGCCAGCCTTGTGGAGAATTAAGTCGGAGGATTATAGCAATCGTGCCAAGAAAGCCGAGGCCTATGAAATTTTACTGCGGAAATATCGTGAGAATTTTACTTCCGCCACATTAGAAAATCTGAAGAAAAAATAAATAATCTACGAACAAATTTTCGCAATGAACTTCGAAAAATGGACAAAAGGACCAAATCAGGTGCCGGCACTGAAGACTTGTACGAGTCCCAGGCGTGGTTCATGGAGGCTATGATGTTTTTAAGAGACCAGGAGACTCCTGCCCAGTCAAGAAGCACCTTGTCCAATAGCGATGATGACACAAGCGATAAACAAGGAACAATTCAGGTTAGTTCATGATATGTTATTTTTATTGTTATTTTTTCAATTTGTTACAGTTCTACATATCGCCAGTTATTATCCGTACCTTCTGTACAAACAGGTTGTATGACAGTCGGGACTTATTCTAGTAATATTGCAAAAATTTACCAACACAAACATATTTTCTTTCTTGTGAATAAAAATGACTAATTTTATTAGCATTTTCTTCGCTTTTAAATTTTTAGTGAATTTACGATTTGGGCAAAGTGATTATTTGTTTAAACATATTTTCGTTTTATGAACTGTTATTTTTCAGCTTCATTTTTTAAACATGTTAAAGTTCACACCTTCCAGTGCAACTAATAATATCATGAAAGATATTATATAAATTTATGGAAAATTTTACACACTCACATTAAGTAGTATAGATTATATGAAGCGTTCGACACAATTTTGACAAGGCTATCGAATTTGTCTATATTTGGGATGATCATTATTTTTAATGAGGTAAATTCCCATTTTTTAGAGTTGCCTTATTCTTATGCACCAATATAAGACTGTTTGGAAAGGGAAAAATACAATTAGTTAATAAACGTATGTACATTGGCACTGTATTTAATACAGTATTGCTGATAAATGTGTTTTAAATATTTGTATTATTGCTATAACTATCTACCATAGTTGGGCCCGGTAATGAAATAATTTATCTTGATAACCGAAGAATCGATTTAGAAAACCCTTATTTTCTATAACCGATAATCAAAAAACGTATTAAAAACATGCATACGGTCTGGTCGGTGACTTTTTTTGCGTTCCCCGATTTTGTGAGAGTCTAGCGTAACGAGCCCGCACTAGCTGGCCTGAGTCAGTGGAGTCAGTAAGAATTCTGTTTGTACGAAATCATTACGCAATTCTGGCATCTTGCCAAGGAACACTTCCTTCTGCACAGAAGTATTCGCGGTAAGAATCTCGCACACCGCGTGTGACTTCTCCAATATTTCAACTTCTCCACATCTCCAAAGTTTCCAGCTGATGACCTTCTCGCCAGTCCGCCGGTTGTACATTGTGATCAGCATCTTCCCAGTCCTCGTTTCCAGCCCTCAAGTAGTGTTTTGATTGCTTGCGCAGGAAATTGTGCAGATAACAGCAAGCAAGCGTTATCGTCGTGGCTTTCTCAGGGTCAAGTTGTGTAGTGTTTCGAATTACAACAAACCTGGCGGACAGCACACCAAAGCATTGTCTGATACGCGCCTTGCTCTGCCCAAGCGATAGTTGAACACTCGCTGGTCATGATCTAACTTGCCTCCGTACGGCTTCAGAAAATTTTCTGACATTGCAAAGGCATCATCGGCGACGAAAACGTACGGGCATGTTTCTTCCGTAATGAACGATGGGCTCTGGTTCTGGGAGATTCAAAGCGGCTTCTTCAAGGCGTCGGCTGAATTCAGTTACAGATATTACTCCTCCATCGGAAACGTGCCCATTGACGCCTACATCTGCCATAATGAATTCATAATTTGCATTGACAACACCCATAAGTACGATGCTGAAGAACTTTTTGTAGTTGAAGTAAAAGGATCCGGACTTGACTGGTTTCTTAATCGGAATGTGTTTACCGTCTATAGCACCTAAACAGTTGGGAAAATTCCAGGCCGACTTGAAGGCGTCACTCGTCATAATCCATTTTTCTGGAGTTTTCGGCATCTGAAAAAGGAATTAAGGGTTGTTAATGAAAACTGACACTCTTTGTGATCTCACTACCAAAGGGCGTGTAAACAAATGAAACTAAATTTTGATGATTTTTTCGATAAATGGTATCGGCCTGCACGTATATCCTGAGTATGCACTTAATTGTTATCACCCACGCCGACGGTAGTCGTGGCAATGATAATGTTTTTGTCGTCTCTGTCTGGGTGTGCGTTTGCGGCATAACTCAAAAAACATTGATCCAATCAAGTTCAAACTTGACACAGTGGTAGGCCTTGGCAAGTTCTGTAAATGTGTGTAAATTGAGGTCAAGGGGTCGAAGGTAAAGGTTACAGAAAGACAAAGTGTTGAAGAACGTGATATGATAGTGTGGGTATGGGGCGTGGATCTGAAACAGCAAGAGCAATTTTTTTTTAATGAATTTTTTTTAATTTCATTATGTTCCAGGATGGAGATGACTCAGGAGACGGTACTAAAGAAAGAGAAAGAGAAAACTGTGACGGGTCATTTCCCGCAATTACATGTCCACTGCCTAGGCCGACGAAGCCGTCGTCCTCTAGTCAGTCCGCATCTCTCGGCAGAAAACGCAAGCTAGTCCCGGAAGCCGAGAAAGAGGAACTCCTGTCATTGGCAAAAGCACGGCTAACTGAGCCGGACGACCGGTACCTGAGCCAATCCAAGACATGGGCGCATGAACTGAAATGTATGGATGCCAGTCAAGAGCTGTATGCGAAGAAAGCCATGAGCGACATATTGTTTGAAGGTCGATGCGGCGCGCTGCACAGAAATTCGGTGCAAATCAATGGCAACACCACCACCCCATCCAGCAGTCGGTGCAGTACCCCGTGTATTTCTGTTGGCCACTACCAAGTTCAGTCTGAATCAGCACCTTCTTTCATGAACAATTACCAGGGCGGGCATTTCTCACACGTGGCAAGTGAATCCCGCAAAAACGGAAGCAACCTGTCCCAGTTTTTTGGTCGCTTCGATCCTACCCCTTGACGCTTACAAGTGATGGACTGTCAAGATTGACATATCTTGTTCATGTACTGGATGTTTTTACAGTTTCCGGTTCAATTATTCACTGATTTCGTTATTTGTAATGAGACTTAGGTCTGTGTTGTCAGTTTATTGCTATGTTCATTACTTTGTTATAATAAAAAAAAATCACAAAAAGCACGCGTTCTCAGTTTATTTTTATGTTCATCGCTTTGGTTTAATAATAAAGTATCACAGACAGTACGTGTTTTCAATTTATTCAACACCTCACCTTTATAGTCTGCTGACGCTTCAGACAAATGATGATGGCCTCGCAGGTTTCAATAACCAACTTTCCAATCGCTTGCGGAGATCTTGCTGTCAGAAATTTCAAGTCTTCATAAGAATTTCCAGACGCCAGGTACCTGAGTGTGATGGACAAGCGTTCACTTGGCGGGATGGATGGACGCATGGCAGTGTCTTCTTTCCTTATCAATGGCTCCACAAGGCCGAGTAACTCATCGAACGATGGTGCATCCATTCGAAGGAAGTTACGGAAGTCCTCTGGTTCGTTAAAACGTAATTCTTGGAGGAGGTTGTCGTGTCCGTAGGTCTCGCGTGTTAAAAACCAGTCTTTTGACCATTTCCGACGTTTGGCAGGAGGTTTATCAGAATCCAATGCGAACACTAGTGCTATGGCCACTGATGCATCCATGTCGAAGATTTTGACGAGACTGAATTTCGATGGAAAAAGCGCCTAAACGAGTGTGGGCAATTAAAATGTTGTATCAAAATTACGCGTCAACATTTTGATGCAAAATTTTGACGCTTTTTTTGAACGTGTATGGGCCCCTTTTTAAGATTCGATTTAAAAGGTGGCAACTGGACTCGGCAGTCACCTGCCAAAGATTGTTTACATTTTCCGAGAGGAAATAAAAAAGGAAAGCCGTTCCTGAAGGACGAGGCTGGTAGCCAGGGAAGGTGGCCAGGGTATATAAGGGGCGCATCTTCCCCTCACCAGCATAAGCCAGCGAACCGAGGCAGCGAAAGCACCTGTACCTTCGACCGACTCAGCTCTTCGACCTCCTTTCACGATGAAACTTCAAGTAAATATCAGTTATCTACATTTTAACTATTTACAGTTTTAAAATAGGTATGAAATTTTTAGAATGGGGATGTTTACAATTTTAAAATGGGTATTAAAATTTTGCAACTGGTATTTTTCCAAGTTTAAAATGGGTATAAAAATTTTGCAATGGGTATTTTTCGAAGTTTAAAATAGGCATAAGAATTTACAACTGGTATTTTTACAACTTTACGATTGTATAAAAATTTTACAAAGAGTAGACTTCAGTGCAAGTTTAAAGGGTTGATTTTGAGGGGCAAGGCGTACCCAGTTGATAAACTTTCTTTAAATAAACGTGCCCAAATTCATTCTCAAACTTTGTGATAAAATAGATGAGCCCAAGTAAAATAAAAATACATGTTCAAAGCAAGTGTACTCTGTTAAAGCAAACTTGAGAAGGACTAAGATATAACTAGCTTCTGTTATAAATTTATTTTTTAACGATATAGATGTACCCAGTTTTAACATAGCCTTGCTTGCCACAGAATAGGTATACCCAGTTAAGGTATGCCGAGTTTAGTTATGCCCAGTTAAGGTATACCCAGTTAAAAGAAATAAAACAGTTTATTTTGTAATAGTTGCTTCCAGTTTTAAAAACTTGTCTATTATAAAAGTGATTCTTATACACACAGTTACATAAACAGACATACTCAGTTTGAACAGATCAAATTGATCACTGTTCCTAGTGGAATACGTATGCCGGTTGATTTTGAATAGATAAACTTTGTATTAAATAGACGTACCCAGTTTGAATAAAAAGAAACGTTCGTGATAAAATAAAATTACCCAGTTTAAAAACGCTGAATTAGATATAAAACTTATTTACTCCTTTTCGTGTCATTGCGTTATTATGTATATACCCCTAATTAATTTTTTTTTAAGTCAGTATGTGTTGAGTGAACTTTAGTACCAACTTTTTAGAAATACGTATACTCTTTTCATTTCTGTTGTAGTAGATAATTTTTTTAGGAAATTAAACCATTTGATTTGCAAAGATATAAACATAGTAAAATTGATCTTGCAAACCCCTTATAAAAAACACGATGGAAACGGAAAAACATGTGCTAGTATATATATATTTCTGTAAAAAATCATCGACTACACAGCTTTTAATGCTTTTTTTTACTGCACTTTGAATTCTTTAAACATTTTTCTTAAAATCTGCATCACACTTTCTCTAAACAGAAGTCCAATCTAGCGCATTTTTCCGCAGTATCTTTTGTAATTCTTTTGCACAATCAAACTACGTTCCTTTTAGCTGAAAATGAAGGCAAATGTCAGCGCTTGCTCATTTTGAACAAAACGTTTCACTCACAATAAAGACAAATGTCAACGCTTGCCCATCTCGAACAAAACGTTTCAATCTCACTCAACAAAGACACAACTGTTGTCGCCACACAAAGAAACAATCCGTGCCTGTATCTGATCAAGGATCTGACAACTCTCCCTTTCTCATCCCGGCCCTTTGCCCCCACACCTGCTGCCTCCCGTGCCCTTTGGTGCCCGCTGTGTCTTCGCCGTCTGCTGGTTTTTCACGTCTAATGGTTTTTCACGTCTAATGGTCTTTCACGTCTAGTGGAAAAGAAACTTATGGTCTAATTTGTAGTTCTTCTTATTTTTTGAGGTTAATTTTGAAAATCCTCTTATTTCTGTTCTTAGATTTGAGTTCGCGTGATTTTTACAATTTAATTTTGGATTTCCTCTCATTTCTGCCATGGGCTGTGAAAACCCTGATTTTTACCTTTTAAAATTGAATTTTCCTCAATTTTATCCTAAGATTTCAAATCCCCTTATTCTTACCTTTGAATTTCAAGCTTTCCCTTTTTTATACCACATAGCTTTTAAGAGTCCCTGATTTATACCCTTAATTTTTAATCAAAATAGTGAATAAATCCAAAATTTTGCTAAAATTTTGAAAGTTTACAACATTATCAATCCCGTCTTGAATAACATTTTCTAATTTCTTAATTTTAATAATCGATCTTTTTATAGACCAGGAACAGGTTGGTTTAGGGGACAACTCATTCCTAGATTTACTAGTCGTAGATAGACTAGTCTTAGATTGACTAGTCGTCTAGCTCCAACAATTTTCTTATACTTCAAAGGGCCCGAAATATCACACTTGGGTAGATGCAGATTATACGTCTCAAAACGAGTAATATACAGAAGTATGAACGTTTCGACACAAAACTCATCATTTCTGCAGTTTCATTCCCACGTTTTCCTACCGCGCTTTAGATGTCTTCTTGGTCATTTTCTAAACAGAAGCAACCGGTTTTCCTGTTCTAAAACTGTTTTCGTCTTCTCAACAAGTTCCTTATATCCTATCCGTCAACCGGCAACATTCCTAACCTTCTACCCTCACCTTTTCCTGACTCTCCTAACCAACTGTCCTCTCCTCTACCCTCAACGTTTCTAACCGTCTACTCTCCCCTTTTTCAGACTTTCCTATCCGACAATCCTCTCCTTACCCACGACATTCCTAACCGTCTACCTTCCCTGCTCCCTGACTGTCCTCTTTATCAACCCTCAATATTCCTATCCGTCTACCCTCAACATTCCTAACCGTCTACCTTCTCTTCCCTCAGTTCACCGTCCTCGCGGTGGCCCTTGCGGTGGCACACGCGAAGCCGCAAGGCTACAGCGCTCCCTCAGTGGGAGGAGGTGGTGGATTCGTCAGCGGTGGAAGCTCGTTCTCCTCCGGTGGAGGTGGATTCTCTTCAGGAGGAGGTGGATTCTCTTCAGGAGGAGGTGGATTCTCCTCAGGAGGTGGATTTTCAAGCGGCGGTGGATTCTCCTCAGGAGGATTTGGCGGAGGAGTAGGTGGTGGATGCCCAGAGGGCCAGGCCCGCAAAGCTGACGGGTCGTGCGCCAAGGCCCAGATCACTCGGAACATCTTCCTGTACGCCGCCCCCCCGGCCCAGCAAGTGCAGGTGGGCCCTGCCCCTAACTTGCCTGACCCCAAAGTCCACTACAACTTCGTGTTCGTGAGGACTCCGCAAGTGTTGGGCGCCTCTCGGCCCGTGGTCGTGCCTCCTCCCCAGCAGAAGACGCTCGTGTACGTGCTCACGAAGCGCCCCGGCGTCCAGGACCAGGAAATCATCGAGGTGCCCTCCACCCCCACCCAGCCCGAGGTCTACTTCGTCAACTACGCCCCTGGGGACAACCCCGAGCTGCCAGGAGGCATCGACCTCCAGCAGGCCCTCAGCCAGTCCGCTCAGCAGGGACAGTTCATCGACGGAGGCGCTGGTGGAGCTGGTGGCGGCATTGGTGGTGGATTCTCCGGTGGCAGCATCGGTGGTGGTGGATTCTCCGGTGGCAGCATCGGTGGTGGTGGATTCTCCGGTGGCAGCATCGGGGATGTTGGAGGTGGATTCTCCGGTGGCAGCATCGGTGGTGGTGGATTCGTCAGCGGTGGATCTGTGTCTGCTCCTTCCCAGCAGTACTCATCTCCCTTGTAAGGTAGAAACGTGCTTTTGCCTTCCACCTTTTGCGGTGGACGACCGACTGAACCGCAAAGTGGGAGACCTGTTGGTTGTTCCACCATGTGTGGTTGAAGGCCCTCATTTCACCTCTAAAAAAGGACATTTGGAGTTAGCAAATGTCCTTTTCCGCACAAGCGACAGTTTCATCGAACGCGAAAACGAGGTGGCATCACCAAGAAATTTTTTTAAATTATGTTTATTTAAACATTCTGTTACCGCCTGCCATGTGATCATCTTTACATTTAAAAGACTTTATTTTGTCCGTACGGAATTTTTGTATCCTCTTCTGCTTCTAAGTGCCATGAAAATATGAAAAGAATAAGAACAACCGATCACATCGAAAAAGTTGAAGCACAAAATGTGTAACATCAGATTTGCTCTGAACGTTAATGAAAAAATCTTGGGTTTTTACTATCTCGCTAAAATTTAGGATTAAGTCACTGAGGAAATGATGTTTTTGGAAAAAACGAACCAACTGTAACATGTGTAACAGGAGATAATAAAATTGACCACAGTCATTCAAAAGAATTTTGGTGTTCCACAAGAATCTGTCCTTGGTCCGCCTTTATTTTTCTATTTTCATTAACGATTTTCCTCCAATGCCATCTAAACCATGAATCTCTATGTACGCAGATGATGTTCAAGTCACAATGATAAGTTTTGTGGTGGAATTGCCGCAGCTGAAAAGAAGCTGAAACCCTATTTAGAAACTGGTATGGGTACGATGATATTTGAAAAAAGATGATACAACGATGCTATTTCGAAAGCAAACACAATCTCAAGAACGGTTTTTTTTATTGGAACATTTCAGAAATTTCTTTTAATTTGAATAATTCGAAAACTTTATTTCAGTTTATTCGCGCAATTCGAAAATTTTATTTTATTTCATTCGAGTATTTTGGAAATTTAGCAACGAAATTAGCGACATAATGGGGCACATACGCTTAGGTACTTGGCACATAGAGTTAAAATTTGATATGGAGCTTATGCAGCGGTAGGCATTGTAGAGGAAACAAGATAAAGTCAGTTCTATAAAAAAAACACCTCCTGTTGTTCTGCTAGCCAATAGAACTGCATCACTTCAAACACATTGGATGATGGTACCATTGCGACATGTCGTTAGACCAATAGTGGAGCCAGGTTTAGAGCTAGAGGTGTTGCCAAGCGCAATCTGAGCGCTGCTGTTGATTCGATGCCATAACTTCACCATTGCTACACGGTCGAGGAAAAGAAGACTGGTTTGACGCTACCTTGTTTCTTCAAACGTAGTAGTAGGGCGTGGGCCTGCATAGATATTGCTAATTGACTCAGGTGTGCTCGAAGTGAAAGGATTGTACCGTCGTCTACAAGGTTACGACTCTCATTAACATTTACCGTTACAATAGCACAATCGCAAAAGGTTACGACTCTCATTAACATTTACTGTTACAATAACACAATCACAATTCATCTGAAAAAATATCGTCTCACATCTCACTGTTCCAATAGAACGAACAAACGAACGAGCTTCACCTTACAAAATATGGACAGTACTCACGGCCGCCGCTGCAAATTTTTCGTAGTGTCTGTCAACTCGAAAGCTTTCAGCAAACTTTACACTTCGTTTAAACTTTGCAGTCTGCATAGAAAAAATAAATTCAAGAAAGAAAGAAAAATAGAGAAGTAGCTAGTTTCCAAACGCTGTAAATATTGCAACACCTAAAAAGGTGAGTGTGTCAACTTCAACGCCTTTAGTAAACTTTGTTGTCGGTTTATTCCCGAGAAGAATAAAATCAGTAAAGAAGAACAGTTCGTCATGTTGAATATTTTTTGTTGATACTTTACCTAATTCACAAGTAATGAAACTAATTCAAAATTCAATCATTAATTCACGATGGTATTCTGAGTTCTGTGTTTCGAAAAATCTTTGATATAACGAAATTACATCCAATTTGTGCATGCTATATCTGGGATATACATAGCATATATCCGCATACAAACTTCCCAGCACCCTTCCCAGCACACCTCCCAGCAAACTTCTCAGCACACCTCCCAGCACACTTCCCAGCACACTTCCCAGCACACTTCCCAGCACCCTTCCCAGCACACTTCCCAGCACCCCTTCCCAGCACACTTCCCAGCACCCCTTCCCAGCACC
>JACJUY010010897.1:3583-27466 GCA_014220935.1 Platorchestia sp. MABIK
TAAGGGTGTTGATTGTGGCCTGCTGTCGGCTACCCTCCCATAGGGAGGAGAGGCCTGGTATATGTATGTGTGTAAATACATGTTAAACATTTTAACATATGAAGTATGTTGAATGTACCCCCGGTTGAGAAGCCCTGGTCTATGGGAAACACTGCAAAAAAGTCCCTTTCGGATAATATTCTATTTTATTTACTGACAGAATGTAGTACTGATCAATTTATTGTTTGTTGAAAGACAGTGAAGAAGAATAAAATATTTTCAACATAGAAGCCGGGGTTAACATTAAAATTATCATACTCCAATAAACCTGTACATTATAATCTATGAAAAACACTGAATAAATCTCTGCCAATAATATTATCATTCCACAAACTTGCACAATGTAACCTTTGAGAAACATTCAAAAATTTCCCTCAGATAATTTCATTTCCCTTTTTTGACACGATGTCGTACTTGTCAATTTATGGTTTGTGGGAAAATCTAAGCAAGACTAACTTTGGACAACACAATGAAGAAGAATAAAATCTTTCAAAATATTTTCAATAAGGAATCCAGGCTCAAGAAATGCTGGACAAAACAGAATAAATAAATACAAATATATTTGACCTAACTCTACTCTCTGCTTTAGTAATAGCTACTCTTACTATAAAATAAATGGCATATTTTGACTTACATTATCTTCCTTCATTTCCACAATTTCCTCCTTCACAAGTCCACCCTCATCATTTATTTATACAGCATTATTTAACTTACATTTTCTTCCTCCATTTCCACAATTTCTTCTTTCACAAATTCACTCTCCCTCTTCAAGCAAGGAACAGCAAGGGTCCTGAGAGATGACGTAGAAGGTAAACAGCCTGGAATTGCAAACAAGACTTTATTTCCCTTCTTTGTTTATATGTTTGAATATTTATTTATATGTTTTGCGTCATGCTCTTGAGAATAGATAGGAAAAAATTAGCACTAGGAGTCTTAGTTTCAGTTCACCTGCAAATTAATACACTCATTTTTACTGTACAAGTGCACTATTATAGGTCACTTTCAAAACAATTTGAAAGATCCAGAGCCTTATATACTCAAGCCCGTATTGTGGATACCAGGTTTGGCAGGGTATTGCATATCACAATATACTGTATTGCATACTACAATATGCTGTATTGCATACTACAATATACATACAGAAGTTTGCAGTTGCTTTCAGTAATGCTAAATTTCTGTACCTAGGATACAACACAAATGGCTATATAACTACTTCTATTGCAGCTCAAAGATACTGCATTCCAAGTGTTTATTACTGTCACAAGAAAAAATAACTTGCCTTTGAAATAAGCTTAAGCATGGAAACTCTACTTGAACAAAAATTTGTTCAAGAAAGGCATTGAACGCTGTCATTTTTGATGAGTCGTGTACAGTAGTGCATTAAAAAACACCACGGTAGAAGAAACAAGGTAGGGTCATTTCTATGGGGGAAAATACACCTCCTCTTGTTCGGCTAGCCAGTAAACAAACAAACATCGGCATCTACGGATGCTTTATTTCCAATTGAAGCATGATACATATCACCTTTTACATTGGTTTTTCAAATGCCTTATAACTAACACCGGGACGCCATGACGCTTTCCCCCGGTCAAAGACCGGTACCCATTTCAGACACCTGGGTAGAGTGGGGTATTGTGCTTACAATTTTTTCTCCTATACCCAACAGAGAAAATCGCCACCAGCGCCGAGACTCGAACCCTCGTTTCTTTCACGGAGTCAGATCCGATAGACACACGGCTATGACAAGCACGATAGAACGGCTTCATTTCAAACCAACTTTATGGCGTCACCAAAACGCCATGTCGTTAGGCCAATAGTGGAGCCATATTTGGGAGTAGCAGTGCTACCAGACCCAAAACGAGCGCTGCTATTGGTTTGTTGCCGTGACATCAGCAAAACCACGCCGTAAGCAAAAAAAGACTGGTTTGACCCTACCTTGTTTCCTATACCGTGGTAAACACACAGAAGACAGTATTCCTACGCAAGTAACAACACACGCTCACCTGCTCCAGGCAGTTCCTCCTTCACATACACAGCAGCAATAGGGGACCTGCCATTGGCTGGAATGTCACACTCCGCACCTGCCAGATGCACAATAACAGCTCATTAAGACAGAGTCTCTAGGGGAAATTTGAAAGAAGTGTTGGATAAATACCAATCATAATTGCAACAAGAATAATAATAATTTACATAAAGTGTTGGGTAAATACCAATGATAATAGTAACAATAATAATAATAATGATTCAAATGAAGTACTGGGTAAACACCAATAATAATAGTAACAATAATAATAATGATTCAAATGAAGTACTGGGTAAACACCAATAAAAATAGTAACAATAATAATAATGATTCAAATGAAGTACTGGGTAAACACCAATGATAATAGTAACAATAATAAAAATAATGATTCAAATGAAGTGACTTGCTTCAAAAACTATCCACTTCACATTTCAAAAAAAGTAGAACACAATGCACACAAAAATGCAATGGCAGAAAAATTAGAACACAATACACACAAAAATGTGATAACATATTAGGGAAGTTGCAAAGTCTTACCTTGCACCCGAGGCTTGCAGGCAGCAACACCCGCTGCAGCGGTGCCCTGCTCTGCACACGAGCCTACACAGACAGTAGCAGGTGTGTGCAGCATGGTGTGGCGTGTCTTGAGTTTTTAAAAGAAATAGCTTATTTCCAATTTAGATCATCCAAAAGAGTGGGATCTGAGTTTTTGACAGAAAAAAAGGAAAAAGAAAAACAGTTTATTTTCAATATAGATGCAAAAAACTCATCAATGCTTTTTAAAATATCTTATTAAAGTAAGTATTCTTGCATGCTACACATGTGAAAATCTTAATACATATGTCACTAGTTGAAGCAAATGATTGAGGGCAATGTATTCCTATTGTTTCTCAAACTAGACTTGACTATTTAAGTAACTACAATTGTAAAAGAGAACATGATTTCAGTAATGATGCATTTTTGAGAACATTTCTGTTACTGCATACTGCATAAGCCAGATCAAATTCTACCTGTGCAAATAAAAGATTAAAGGTTAGTTTAAGCCTTCCTATCTGCAATAAAAGACAACACAAGGGCAGGCAGGAAGAAGAAAGACACCATTTAGTATTGAGAAAAGGGAAGGCAGAATCTATGCACAAAATGCACAGAAACAGTCAGCTGAGAAAGAAGTTCATGAAATAAAATGAAAGTTGAAGAAGAAAGTAGTAGGTGCTGAAAAGTTGACAGGCTGGAAAGAAGTTGAAGGAGAAAGTAGAAGGTGCTGAAAATAAAAGTTGAAGGAGTAGTAGGTGCTGAAAAACAGGTCAGCAGTGATAAAAAAAGATGGTCCTCAACATAACATAAACATTTTATTTCAACAAAAAGAAGGCTTACCTAACTCTCAGCTCAGGCCCTCACATTTTCATCCCAAGGAGAGTTACTTTCCACTGATACAATAGTTGTGTCCCTTTGAGGGGGTCGCATATGTGAAGTTTCAGCCTGTAGATGTCTATGGAAAACATTGAAAAAAATCTCCTTAAATATTTCATAATTCAACATACAATACCTATTTACCATTTAATTTAGTTCACCATTCAATTGAATTTTCACCACAAGCAATTTTAATACAATATGGGCAATATTTCTCACTCATTTTATCACAATGAGAAACACAGAAACAGAACAAATTAATGACCCACTTGTAATTAATGCCATTACAATGAAATTTCAGAATTCCAAATTAAATCCATTTATGTTAAAGGTTTAAGAATTAAATCCTGCTGCTCTGCTGGTATGTAGCACAACTACAGGCACACACGCACGGCTACACGTGGAATCTATGCACAAGGTGCATAAAAACAGTATGAAAGAAGTTCATGAAACAATATAAAAGTTGAAGAAGAAAGTAGTAGGTGTTGAAAACACGACAGCAGTGAACCGAAAAAAGATGGTCCGTGACAAAACAAAAAAAAACTATTCTTCCTCAACAATAAGAGGCCTACCTTTAGCTCAGGACCTCACACAAATCCCCTGTGAGCGCTAATTCCTATAGATACAATAGTTGTATTCCCCTGGGGGGACCATTCAATTTAATTTTGACAAAAAACAATTTTAATTAAATATGAACAATATTTTCCCTGCAAGTTTTTTGTCAAAACAAGAGACACAGAAACAGAACAAATTAACCATCCACTTGTAATTAATGATGACGTAGAATTTCTTTTTCCCAAACTCATGCCAGACTTTTTCTGACTGAACATTGATTGGACTCATTTGCTAATTTTTGGAAGACACTTTACCATGGAGCTCACTGATGCTACACCATTAAATGGATGTGCAGTGTTCCCTTGCTACTTTGAGTTTCAACTCTCGCGGGTTTCTATCTTATGTATATGGAAAGGATTTTGCAGTTTTCACATATAATACAATCATTGGCTGCGCAGGAACAGTCATCAAATCAGCTTCATCATCATCATTTCTTAAATGTTATTGCTTAACAGTAGTCCCTGTCATTGATAGAATATGGTAAAGGGTAGGTTATTAGCAGCACAGGGAGGGTTTTAAAAGTCCAAATGCATGTTAAATAAATACGGTAAATATGCTGTCCCTACTTTGCGGAAACTTGGTTATGGCGGCCGGTCTTGGAATCAACTAACAACGCAATAATGAAAAATTACTGTAATGCCAAAACAATTTAACACTTTCACTATAGTTGTGCGGTTGCTACGATCAATTTGATCCGGTCAGAGGAAATCAAATTTAAAAACTTGCTTTACTGCTCTAATACATTTATAACCTTTTCAAAAGGTATAAGGAATACAAATGAACCATAATGTGCTAGCTAATACTGTAAAATTGATTTTTAAAAGGTAGCAAAATAGTTTAAATGTCCTTTGTATATTCTGGTTCACAAATGAGCAATTTACCTAGCAGTACCACTTATATCCCAATATGTTGTCAATGTGTAAAAATAAAGAACTCAACAAATATCTGTGTAAAAATATAACTAAGATGGCAAAGGAGCAAAAATCAATTACATGGAATACATAGCCTTAGACTAACTAATCGAAGGCAATAGTCTATTTTGCAAGATGGTCTTGTGTTTTTCTTGAGGTGCAACTCATAAAAATATATCTCACAACAATGGAAGTATCACGAGATCCAATTTGTAGGGTCATGAATTTTCTGGCTTCATCATAGATATTCTCCAACGTAATTGATTTTCAAGTAAATGGGTAATTAACATGTTTCTTTATTATAAGACTAGATTAACATTTAATAATTAATAACAATGATTGCAGAGTGACCAAGTAAATATCCTTACTAGTTAAAAACGTGTTGTCAAACAAGAGAAGATGTTGTTTTAAACAATTTAGTTATCATAAGTGAGACAGCAATAGATTGCACCTCAATTCTAATCCAATGGATGCATTTGAGGATAGCTTCTTGTGGGCCCAAATGAAGTCAGTAACTAGGGGCAACAACGCTTTCTACAAGGTGTACAGTTATGTTTAATCTAATTTCCTTAACTTAGGGGCATACTAGACTGATCAATAATTTGGTTTTCTTCTGATTCAATGCTTAATTTTCACAAAAAAATAAATATGACTAGATGGAAACAGTATATTCTAGAAATCAATTAGTAGCAGAATTCAGATCTAAGTCATAAATCATGGTAAATTACCTTATCAATATAAGTCAATTAGCACTAGCCAAAAGTATTTGACTTGTTTACTTTGTGTTAATATTCCAACAGGTAGAGGGATTCAAGATTTGCCTGGAAAGCTTTGTAGAAACTTTTTCCACGGATCTCAGCAGGGATTGCATTTAAATTCTTAGTTTCAATGAAAAAAAAACCTGTGTGACCAAGATTTTCAATAACAAGGAAGTTACTTTGACAGTTCTACTTATGGTTAAATGATCATCAAGGCCAGTTTCTGCAGTCAATAATTGTTTGAGTTTTCTGTCGTCATCATCTGTTAGTGTTTTACATATAAAATTATAAACAGAGAGCTAATAGAAGTCCAAAAGTCTGAGTATTTTTTAACCTTTTGAAATAATCATAGTCTTGAGAATTAGATCCTTTTTTTTACCGCTTTATTAGCTCATTTTTGCAGCCAAAATATCTTTTACTTCTACGAGGATGCGGAGGAAAACTGGACATCTTCAGCTTTTGCAGAAGCGCAAGAAGCAAATTTGTAATATTTTTAAACGTTTATGTAAAGTTTTTCTTCCGCATTCTAGATATGTAGAAAAATGATTGTTTGACAAAGTATTTTCAAAGTTCCTTTTGGCACCACATTTTTACCTTATGAAGGCTTCTATCGGATTTAAAAATTTAGTACTGATATTGTCGCAAATCCAGCCATTGCTCGTTGCTGAAGTCCTATGCAAGACCGCCAATACCTTGCACAATAAAGGACAAAGACCTTTATTAATTTTAACCGAGCCTAAAAGGCAATTACACTGGCAATTTATGACAAAGCGGAGCAATGGCAAGGTGCTTCACTTCCTTGGCGACTTATATCTGCGAACTTTATTAAATCGTTCGTTCTTCTTGCTCGATTCCGAAGCCACAGACACGGTTTCGAGCAAGTTGTGGAGGTGGCCGCGGTCTGCTGCCACCTCAGTCTCAACCAGGTCGTCGCCGCGAGGGCATCTAACTTGTGCTATGCGGGTTCTGGCCTCTACCGACCCCTGCATCCGGGACTCAGTGTCCTTGATAGCCGGCATATTGGAGACGTATTCGCCTGAATATTTTCTTCGAAGATACTAAGGTGAGCCTCCTTTCTTATGTTACGCTTGTCATAGAATTTGCCATTAAATTACAGCGTTCCATGACCCCTCTATGGGTGTTAGGTAAGTCTATGTCTTCAGTGTTCGTTAATTCGTAAAAGTTAAGCCGCACGGTCGGGCGGCGGGACAATTTGTGCAAAATGCTCTTCCAACTTTATTGCGGGGAAGAGACACATATTTCATGTATGAGTATTTTTCTAACAGACATTGAGAATATTTTTCAGCTTTACGCAATATTGAAACCTTTTGTTACGCTCTCCGCAACTAAAATTAGATTTTCATTTGGAAGACCGTATAGCGGCATGGAGGATGTTTTATTACAATCAAGCCTGATTAATTTTTTACTTGTTTATTGGTTTTTCAAATGTCTGATAACTAACATCAGGGCACTATGACAGTTATCCTACAGCGTAGCTCCAAGATTCGAACCCTCGACACCTTCACGGCAGTGGGCGTTCTTAACCACCCGGTAACGACTCCTTTTAGGATAAAATTTAAGTTTTTAAATGAAATAGGCCAGAAATCAGAGCCTGCATATATTAATATATTTATTGAAAGAAAGGACCGTATAGTGCAAGATGAGAGCTCCTGTCCTACTCCTTTCTGACAGAATTTTTTTTTCAGATTTGGAAAGACATAAAATATATTAATAAATAAAATGTTAACAAATTGAAACTAATTTTTTTCTATATGCAATAGATCAGTAATTAGAATTTGCACAAATTTACTCCGTTTATAGAAGGAAAGAGTGAGTTGAAGCAAACTTGAACTTGAAGGTGAGGGCCGACAGTGTCGAGGCATTTGTAACGGCCTATAATTCCCTCCGCAATACTCACAATATTTACACCCAACAATTCAGCTCCTGTCTACCATAATAAACTATCAATAAACTACTAATTCAATAAGAATATACCAATCTTAATCTCAAGCTATCGTAGAACGGCAACAGTGAGATAACCAGTACTTCAGTTCAAATGTGATTTTGCGAGTGAGATCAAAATTAAGCCCTGCGGTGACGTCAATAAATTATTTTCAAACTAATAAGTTTTTAAATTTATTTAATACAATAATTCTAAGTTTGACCGCAATAGTTTGAAGCTTCTAAAATTTTAAAATCTGTGGTATAATAATAGTACATGATGCCTATAAATACCCTCAGAGGCGTTCCGCTGCCACGGAAAATTCCGATACCAGGGTTTCAAGTAAACAAACCTGGGTGAGTGCAAAGGTCAGGTTAGGAAATTTGGAAACAGGGCAAGTGAGGAGTGTAAGAGGAGTGAGACAGGGCTGTACTCTGTCTCCCCTGTTGTTTGGATTNTCTCGCCTCATTTCTCGCCTCATTTCTCGCCTCATTTCTCGCCTCATTTCTCGCCTCATTTCTCGCCTCATTTCTCGCCTCATTTCTCGCCTCATTTCTCGCCTCATTTCTCACCTCATTTCTCACCTCATACCCCTGTTTTCCCCCAAGGTGAACAATAATGATACGCTCTACACTGCATCACTGCACCAGCAGTCCACACCTCAAACCACTGCAGATGCCATCTGTCCTGACAACCTCAAACTTCTAGCGGACGTCAAACAAGAAATGATGCCTGATTCTACTCACATATCTTCGGTAAGTGCTTCCGTGGCACAAATTACCAAAGCTTATCAGTGTTCTGAGTGCCCTAAATCGTTCTCTCACAAAAATACGCTCAAACGGCACGGGATCCTCAAACATTCCAACATCGCACCCTTGCGGTGTCGTGCTTGCGACTACTCGACCCCCGTCAAAGGCACCCTCAGGATGCACACGATCAGAAAGCACTCCGACATCCGGGCCTTCCAGTGCGTGAATTGCAGGAGGTTGTTCGCCGCCAAAAGAACGCTCAAGACTTTCCTGACCAAGAAGCGCCTGGACACGAAGTGCTCAAAATGCATGCAGTGGGACAAGGAGTTCGCTGTCAGGACTCACCTCGAGAGGTGCGCCATTTCAAAGTACTACGACGTTGAGCACTTCCAGTGCCCTTTGTGCGAGTACTCGTCTGTTTCAAGGTGGGTGCTCAAGAGGCACGTGATCAGAAAGCATTCCGACATCAGAAACTTCCGGTGTTCGTCGTGCGACTATTCGTCTAATTCGAAGTGGCACCTTGACCAGCACTTCATGAGGAAGCATTCTGGCGTTAGACCTTTTCCATGCCAGCAGTGCGACAAATCCTTCACTAACAACAGTGCTCTTCAGAAGCACCTGATGAGAATGCATTCAAATCCTAAGCTAGGGAAATCCTTCCAGTGTTTTCTGTGCGAGTACGCGTCTGTCGAGAAGCGCAACCTTCAAAAGCACATGAAAACTAGGCATTCGAGCATGAAGCCCAACCAGTGCTCCCAGTGCACCTACTCGACCATTCACTCCACGGCCTTCAAAAGACACGTCATTACCAAACACTCAGAAGGTGAACCTTCGCAGTGCCCCGAGTGCGACTACAAATACGTCAACAAACTTAACTTCAAAAGACACATGACCGTAAAGCATTCTGAGACCAAACCCCTGCTGTGCTCGCAGTGCGAGTACTCCACTTTTGACAAATCTAACCTTAAAGTGCACGTCATGAGACATTCTGACGTCAAACCATTCCAGTGTACCCAGTGTGAATATTCAACTGTCGACAGCTATACTCTGAAGAAGCACGCTGAAGCAAAACACACCGACGTCAGACCGTTCCAGTGTTCTCGGTGTGAATGCGCGTTTGTCGACCAAAAAAGTCTGAAGAGACATGCAATATCGAAACACGCTGATGCTAAACCCTTTCCGTGTTCTCAGTGTGAACGTTCATTTGTCGACAAACGTGGTCTAAAGAGACACGTAACGTCAAAACACGTTGATGCTAAACCCTATCAGTGTTCTCAGTGTGGAAATTCATATGTTGACGAGCGGGATTTTAACAAGCATGTGTCGGTAAGACATTCTCAGCTTGACACTTTGTCTGCTACGTGAGCCACCGGTGGTACACGGAAGGAATTTTTGAAATGTTACTGATCGACCAGAAGTCAAAAACTCAATTTTCACTAATAAATACCTAATGAAAATTAAATGAAGGCACAATCGTGTTCATGTTTGCCATTTTCAACATTGCTTAGTACGATTGACTTTGATTTTAAGTTGGAGTTAAAAATTGAACTTCAGTTTAACCAATTTCAGTGAACAGTGTTAATGATGTTTGTGTTGTTTATGTTAAGTGTTGTTTATGTTAAGTGTTGTTTATGTTAAGTGTTGTTTATGTTAAGTGTTGTTTATGTTAAGTGTTGTTTATGTTAAGTGTTGTTTATGTTAAGTGTTGTTTATGTTAAGTGTTGTTAATGATGTTGACGTGTAAAGATATCAATGCTGAGATTGTCTTGCTTAGCAGCAGTTGTTAAACAAGAATTGCAATTAAATTGTTATGTAAAGAATTCCTAAGCAGGTATTAACCAATTCATTTGACTCGGCTCTGCAACAAGATGATCTTTAGCCAGCTTAATCCAGTTGTGAGATTCATGAATTCAATTGTTTGCTGTGAAGGTTTGTTGTTCTTATTTCCTCTGTTTGAACCCTTCAGAGGGACACAACTATTGTATCTATGGGAATTAGCGCTCACTGGGGGAAAATGTGTGAGGGCCCGAGCTGAGAGTTAGGTAGGCCTTCTTTTTGTTGAGATATGTTTTTCATTAAGTTAAGACCACCTTTTTTTTTGGTTCACTCTTTCTCAACTTACTGTTTTTATGCACCTCGTGCGTATATTCCACGTTCCCTTAACTCCATACTAAATGGTGCTTTCATCCTTCCTCTCTTTGAACATCTTTGTTGTGGTAAAGGGTGGCTGAATTTTTTTTTCAATTAATAAATCAATCCTTAAATAAATCCTGCAAATGTGGATGCCCAACAAATATATCCATCCCAACAGTACCCGCCATTAAAATATTCTTGTACTTGTGCACTGGTGAAACTCGTATCACAGATACGGTCATTGAGCGTCCTTGTGAGCGTCACAGACACACGCACCAACCAATTTAATGTCTTCACCCACATGCCCATTGTGATGACATGGCACAAATTACGCACAAAAAATGCTTAAATTTTATTGCTTATGTAGGAAGACGCCTGGAGGTTCTGGTTCCCTTAGTGGTGCTCTAAGGCACTGAAGAATTTTGTTTTTGTCTTTCTGCATTTTAGGATTGGATTTTCAACTGTTCTTTCTAACACGGTTCTTTGAGGCTTTCAATTTGAGGTTGGTTCTCAAATTGCCTATCTGATACATTATTATCTTCACACCACCTCTATATCCGTCTGTGTGTGTACTGAGATTTGTTACGTTGATGATGATTGTGCGGTTGCTCACTGTCAGTTTGGTTAGGCTAGAAGAAGTCGTTTTGAAATACCGGCTTTTCTGCTTTAATATATTCCTAACCTTTTTGAAAAGTGTAAAGAATACAATTGAACTGAAATGTGTTACCTTTTACTCAAAATTTATTTAGGAAAAGGTAGCAAAATAGTTAAAATTTTATTTGCATATTCCTGTACGTAAATGAACAATTTACCTAGTGGTACACATATGTACCACTTTGGAGTCAACGTGTTAATGAGTTAAACATTACCATCTTTTGTGATGAAATGTTTTTATTTGCTATATATTCTTCCATGTATACCTTGCAGGAATTTAGTAATTTTGTTGATTGGAGTCACAATTGTAATCACGAATTTAAAAAAAAAATTTATTTTCCTTTACAAGTTTTCAGGTTGAAAATGACCCAGGAGGAGGTTGAAATGTTCTAAGTATTTTTATTCCCTAACTTTACTGAATAAGATAATGACCTCATTAAAAACTTGTTTCTTTGCACTTTTATTTATGCAAAAGGCTATAATAAATATCTAATAAGGTATGATGTATCCATAATTGTTTTCATGGATATGCATAAATGGTTATATACAGAATGCCCCTTAAAAATCCGATCCAAGCATTTATTATCCCGTATCAGTGATACCATCACAAGAATACCATAAGCATTTAATTTCTAGCAAAATTATCTTTCAAAATTAACCTTTAGAAAAGGTGTTACTGATCATGATGGTATTACTGTTAGGGGAAAATAAATACTAGGTTTGGGTTTTTGTGAGACATACTGTACAAATCACTGTAAGTCTGGAGTGCAATGAATTGAAAACACATCTACTGTGTTGATAGACTGACTGTCACCCAGTAAAAGGACTGTCAGTAACTGAACTCAAATATTTTCTTATCCTGCTGTAGTAAATATCAGTATATCAACTTGAGAATTTCATTAAATATTTCTTTACCCTGCTGTAGTGACTGCAAGGGGCGGCAGCTGAGCTGCTGCCTGGGGACACTGGGCGCTCCCCCTGTACTTCTGAGCCCGTAATTATTGTGTTGCGTGTTATGCAGCAATGTTGAACTGGGGTTGCCAACCTGGGGTGCAATGTGATGTCTCAGGGGTTGCAAGGATATTTTCCAGGGGTGCAAGAAAGGTCCTGATAAATGATAGGATATTGGTTAGATCTTGAAATTTTTTTTTCAAGGGTGAAAAATGATCTTCTGAGCCCATCAATTATTGTGTTGCATGTTCTGCAGCAATGTTGCGCTGGGGTTTCCAACCTGGGGTGCTTGCACCCCATGGGGATGCGGGATGATATTCGAGAAGGTGCTAGATGAAATTCCAGGGGAACGATAGGACTCCACTTCCACCCTCTGGATGATATTCTAGAAGATTGTGAGATGTTCCAGGGGGTGTGAGAGGATATGCCAGGGAGTATAAGAAAAGTCTACATAAAGCCATAAATGGATATTGGCAATATCTTGGCATTTTTATTCCAGAGTGTGCTACATGATATTTCTGAGGGTGTGAGATTGTATTCCAGGGGTTGCAAGAATATTAATTCCCTATAATTGAGATGCAAGCATAGTCCAATTTAATTATAGGATGTAGGCTATATCTTGAGATTCTTATTCCAGGATGTGAGAGGTTCAAATGAAATTTGTTCAGGTTGTGAGTTGAAGAAAAGGTTGGGATCCCTTGAAGAAACTTTATAGCTCAAAGTAATGGTTGCTCTCTTTGTAAAGTTGTACACTTTGTAAAGTTGTTCACTTTGTAAAGTTGCACACTTTGTAAAGTTGTTGATTGCTTGCACTGGGTGTTATGAATTAAAACTTACAGATTTTAGGATCTCAAGTAGAATAGGTTAGCAGGCCTCCTAATTCTTTGCAGCAGCTGTAGTGTTCAGTGTGTAGTGATTATTTTTTGATTTAAATCAGTGGTTCTTAACCTTTTTCTCCAATTCCCCACTCTTCAGTGAGCTAATTCTCCATTCTCCACCACAGCATCTTCCTTTTACTTATCTGTGGCATTTAGCAGTGTTGTCACTTTTACCCAAACATGACGTACAATACCTCATTATGGCTCTTTTTGTTATTAAAACAGTCTGTAAATGGTTGTGATTTATTTGTAAAGTAAGTCTGCATTTGGATGTAATGTGCTAGATTTTGAAATGCGTTCAAATTTTTTGTGAGTGGAGACAAATGCACGAGATTCCCCACCCGGCAACTCCACCATTCCCCACCAGTGGAGAGTTCCCCACAGGTTAAGAACCGCTGGTCTAAGTAGCGGCTGTGTGTTGCAGAACTATGTCACCACTTGTTATGTTCTCAAAACTTGGTTCTAAAGGGGAAGTGTGGAAATCAAATTTCCTTCCATACTCATTTAAAGAATCGTACGAGTTTTTCAATCTCTGGGGGGTTTTGGGGGAAATGTCATTTATGTTTATATAAATGAATAGAACATCTTTGTGTGTAGCCAATATCTACCTGGAAGTGACATCAATCATTATATTCTCAGCTGCATTGGACATTTGCTTCTAACACCTATACATATATACGTATGTATATATCTTGAGACCATGCTTGTATCAGTCACAAGATGAATAAAAGTTAATGACAATACAATGCCTTCAGTTCAATTTGAATGTTTGATCTCAACTTATCTATGATGTCTTGACTCCGTGTTGAACTTGAACTTTATGGAAAATGTAGGAAAATATTAATATCTGGAATATGAGTTTTAATAATGTGAAAAGTTGATGAAATATTGAGAGCTTTAATCTAAATTCAAAAAAACTTTTCAAAACTAGAGTAAGTGAATAGACTTGAATGTTCCTTTGTATTGAAGCTATGTGATATTAAAATTCTAAATGTAAAGAAAATGATGTCTATCTCTGCCTATTTAGTTAACTGAAAAATTGTCATTATCAATTGATATTTTAAATTCTTTGCGTATTTACATCTCGTCCACAAATAATAACTGAAAGTGGTAATCAGTGACAAAATTAAAGGCAGTCACAGTCCAATTTTATTTTTTTCTATTTTAGCAGAAAGTTGAGGGCTATATTTTTGTTAAATTAATATTAGACTGGAAGCCAGTCAAAGTTTTTATATTCGCAGCAATTTGAGTGCTTTGTGATTGTTACATTAATATCAGTGTGTATAATGGAGGCCATTAGAGTACCATAACAACCAGGGTGCAGCAGAACAGCTCCATGCTGCACACACCACCACCTGCTGCAGTCTGGGGGGGCTCGTGTACAGAGCAGGGAATCACTGCATCAGCTGCTGCTGGTGTCTGCGAACCTCAAGGTGAGTCTTCCTATTTACCTAAGTTGTTGCTGCTTTATTTGGCTTGTAACCTCCCCTCAGGGGGGTACAGCTGTAGTGTCTATGGGAATCAGCACTACCAGGGGAATTATGTGAGGTCCTGAGCTAAAGGTTATGTAGGCCTTCTTTTTGTTGAAATTGGATTGGTTTTTTTTTGTTACAGACCATCCTTTTTTGGTTCACTGCTGTCCTGTTTTTCAGCACCTAATACTTGCTTCTACAACTTTTGTCTTGTTTTGTGAACTTCTTCCTCAACTTGCAGTTTCTGTGCACCTTGTGCATAGATGCCGTGTTCCCTCAACTGCACACTTAAATGGTGCTTTCCTCTCTTTAGAATGCCTATGTTGCAGTTTAGGAGGCCTAAACTAACCATTAGTTTAATCTAATTTAGTTTTTGGTTTAATCTAATCTAGATTTTAGTTTCATCTAATCTAGTTTTTGGTTTAATCTAATCTAGTTTCCAGTTTAATCTAATGTGTACATCTGGCAGGTGTGGAGTGTGACGCACCAGCCAGTGACCGGCCCCCTTTTGCTGCAGTCTATGTGAAGGACGAACAGGAGGAAGGTGAGCTTGTGTTGGCACTCATGTTGCAATACGTATATTTGTTGTGTGTTTACTTGTCTCCATGTTCTCCATACTAAATGGTGCCTTCCTCCTTTCTCTTTTTGGAACGTTTTCGTTTCGGTTAGGGGGGCCCAAACTCGCAGCTAATCTAACACGTTACTACGGTTGCTACTTTAGAGGTGTGTTGTGTGTTTACTTGTGTGTGTTGTGTGTTTACTTGTGTGTGTTGTGTGTTTACTTGTGTGTGTTGTGTGTTCACTTATGTGTGTTGTGTGTTTACTTGTGTGTGTTGTGTGTTTACTTGTGTGTGTTGTGTGTTCACTTGTGTGTGTTGTGTGTTTACTTGTGTGTGTTGTGTGTTTACTTGTGTGTTGTGTGTTTAATTGTGTCTATTGTGTGTTGTCTACTGAAGTTTTATGCAATGTAATCATTGGTGTTTTGAAGTCCTGTTTGAATTTCTAGGTTGGTCTAACATCTAATTTAATCTTCCAGGTTGGCCTCCTCCCTTGTCAGATCTCAACACCCTCAATGTATCCTCCCGTGGCTTCAAGAAAGAGAGACAGGACGAACTGGGCAGGGAATTTGTGAAGGAAGAGTTCATGGAAATTGATGAAGAGGAGGTGAGTGAACTGTGCTGGGTAGAGGCGGGCAAGAGGAGCTGTTTAGACTTTGAATTTAACGCTTTGACCGCGGCAGGCGCAACTGAAGTTCAACATCCAACTCCAACATAAAGTTAAATGGAATAAGCAATGTTGTAAGAAGCAAACATGAACTGGATCGTGCCTTCATTTAGCTTTGATTAAGTATTTATGGAAATTGTGTTTGTGACTACTGGTCGGTCTGCAGCGTTGTGAAAATCCCCTCCGTGTACCACCGGTGGCCCACGTCGCGGTCAGAGTGGTAAACTATTTAAAAGAACTTCTTTGCCACAAGCGATAAAGCAGTAGATAGTTTCTTAAGTCTAGTATAATGGTAAAATTTTTGTCAAATTAAGCTGTGTTTGAGTATTAAGTCAAATGTTGTTGTAGTATGTGCACTTCTTCAATTATGACCAATTAGTCTGTATATATTAATTACAATACAGTCGTGGTATTTGTGCAGCATTGTCTCAAATTAGCTCCTATATCAAAAATGGTTCGCTATATTGTGCACTGTTTTTTTTTTCATTTTCTTTGACCAGCAATAAAACGAACTTCATTGCTGTAATCATGCCATACATTTAATAGATATTTTTTGAAGGGAAGTTATTTGGTGTTTCTCAAAGTCAAACTGTTACACATCATCTACAGAAAATCGGTAGTAGTAAAATAGTAGTAAAAATATTGGTAAAATAGAAGAAAATGGTAGTAAGACACAAAATGAGAAAAATCTTTGTTAGTGTTGTAGTTTCTTAGACTTATTTCATAGAAGCTTCTATGCTTTCAAACCTCGCTTCTTTACTCGTACGTCTTTGCTCTTACTCGAACTTCTTTGCTCTTACTCGAACTTCTTTGCTCTTACTCGAACTTCTTTGCTCTTACTCGTACTTCTTTGCTCTTACTCGTACTTCTTTGCTCTTACTCGTACTTCTTTGCTCTTACTCGTATTTCTTTGCTCTTACTCGTACTTCTTTGCTCTTACTCGTACTTCTTTGCTCTTACTCGTACTTCTTTGCTCTTACTCGTACTTCTTTGCTCTTACTCGTACTTCTTTGCTCTTACTCGTACTTCTTTGCTCTTACTCGTACTTCTTTGCTCATACTTGTACTTCTTTCCAAGGTGGACGAAAACGGGAAACATTCTGCCTCTTGTTTGGTGCATGATGAGTTGACAGCACAGACTACTGGCAACTGTACTGGCAATCCCTCCTGTACTGGCAATCCCTCCTGTACTGGCAATCCCTCCTGTACTGGCAATCCCTCCTGTACTGGCAACGCCCCCTGTACTGGCAACGCCACCTGTACTGGCAACGCCACCTGTACTGGCAACGCCACCTGTACTGGCAACGCCACCTGTACTGGCAACGCCACCTGTACTGGCAACGCCACCTGTACTGGCAACGCCACCTGTACTGGCAACGCCACCTGGAATGGCAACGCCACCTGCACTGGCAACGCCACCTGGAATGGCAACGCCACCTGCACTGGCAACAACAGACTCTTAACGCATGCCAAACAAGAAACTAATTCTCACGATGCATCATCTACTTCTGCAGTAAACAAAAGTAGAGCCAATCAGTGTTCCATGTGCAAGAAATCGTACACATTCAAGAACACACTACGCAGGCACATGCTGACCAAACACTCCAACACAACACCTCTCCAGTGTGACAAATGCGACTACTCCACTCCCGTGAAGGGCACTTTCAAAATGCACGTGATACGGAGACACTCCAACACGCAGCTTTTCCACTGCACTCGCTGCAAAAAGTCGTTTGCCGGGAATAAAACCTGGGAAACGTTTTTGAGAAGCAGGCGTTTAGACATGAGATGCTTCAATTGCGTCCAGCGTGACGATGGATTTGGTTTGAAAAGTAACTTTGATAAGAGTGTGATATCTGAGCACTATGAGGTGGGTCGCTACATGTGCGCCCTGTGCGACTATTCGTCCGTTTCCAAGTGGCAGCTCAAGACGCACGTGATGTCGAGGCACTCTGACGTACGGCCCTTCAAGTGCTCTTCTTGTGACTATTCCTGCGTTGCTAAATGGGATCTCGAGCAGCACACAACCTCGAAACATTCTGGGGTCAAACCTTTCCAATGCATCCAGTGCGACTACTCGTCCGCTGATAAACGTAACCTTAAACGGCATGTGATCACTAAACATTCTGATGTTGAGCCCTACCAATGTTCCGAGTGCGCGTACTCGTCAGTTGACAAACGCAACTTCAAAGAGCACGTGGCAACCAAACACTCTAACATCGCACCCATACAGTGTTCCCAGTGTGACTATTCTTCTCCTGATAAACGTAATCTTAAAAAGCACGTCACAATGAAACATTCTGGCTTGAAACCGTTCCAGTGTACCCAGTGTAAGTACTCGTCTGCTGACAAGCATAACTTTAAAAAGCACGTAATGAAACATTCTAGCGTCAAACCCTTCCAGTGTTCTCAGTGCGAGTACTCGTCTGCTGATAAGAGTAACTTCAACAGGCATGTGATGACCAGACATTCTGACCGAACATCCCATGGTCCCCGTGGCCGAGTGGTTAAGAGCGCGCGCCCATCGCGGGGTGTCGGTAGTTCGAATCCCGGCAGTGCCGCCCGGTGATTTTTCCCCGTTGGGAAAAGGGAGAACTCAGCCACAATTCCCCACTCTACCCAGGTGTCGGAAATGGGTACCGGTTTGATCGGGGGTAACCGTCATGGCGTCCTGGTGTTAGTTATAAGGCATTTGATATACCAATGGTTTTCGTTCTATCATTTTCATTCAGAATGACCAAACATTCTGTCACATCCTCCCGAACTCAGCGTGAATATACATCTTCTCTCGAATTTGGTTTGTGTTGATAGAAAAGGATGCTTCATTCCACTCAATCAAGCCCGATACACATCACCTTGTACATTGGTAAATCAAATGCCTCATAACTAACACCAAGACGCCATGACGGTTACCCCCAGTCAAGCCGGTACCTATTTCCGACACCTGGGTAGAGTGGGGAATTGTGGCTGAGTTCTCCTTTTCCCAACAGGGAGAAAAACCGGGCGGCACTGGCGGGATTCGAACTGCCGACACCCCGTTAAGAGCGCGCGCTCTTACTACTCGGTCACAGTGACCACGATGCTTCAAAAACTAACCCTGAAATGTGCGTAGTCTAGAACTAGCAGGCTACGTGTCTGTGAGCTCTGCATTTTTGTATTTAGTGAAATTGTGAAAGTTTTCGGCATGATCAGTTAAAGTTAGTTAGGAATTATTCCACCAAATCTGTGAGGAACCAATGCTTTGGCTCTAGCTCTTCATCTATTAACTCTATTATTCCTTTTTTAAGTCGTCTACTTTCACGAGTCATTTAGAAGAAGTCACGTTTTATAAATATCTGGGTAGAATTGATACAAATTATTTTAGTAATCTTCATGAATGTTTTACTATTAACATGATCTTTTTTACGGCATCTATGAAGACCATCGCGTTGATTTTCTTGAATGGTTGCCGCCGTTAAATGAGGTTTGTAAAAATAATAATGGTAATAATTGTCATCTTGTGAAGAATTGCATGGCAGATATTATTTTTTCTCAGTACCCTGCAGCAATATTAATAATAATTTTAAGTCTTAACTCAATTTAAAGAATAATGGATTAAGATTTATGATCTCAGGTTTGATGTTGTTGAAACTACGGTCCTGTTTTCGAGCACCTTTTGCGTTTTTGTTCAACTTGTTTCATTAACTCCTTCAATTTACTGTTTCTGTGCATCTCGTGCATAGATTCCGCGTTCCCTTAACTCCATACTAAATGGTACCTTCCTCTCTTTGGAACGCCTTTGTTCCTGCTAAGGAGGCTTAATGTACACAGTAGACACGTCACGGTGACCACTGCGGCGAGAGTGTGTTCGCCTGAGTACGTATGTTTGTACGTCGTTCACCTGCATTGCCCAATTCTTTTCTTTCTTCCATCTGTTCTTCTTAATTCTTCGTAATCTTCTTTCAAAGCCTTCTGCGTCGGACTGTCATATCTTTCATGAACTTTACCGTCTGTAGTGTAAATTATCGTGTTCATTCTTGTTTGTAAGACTTCTATGTGCCTGTTCTCCGTTGTCTGTAAAATTTCTTAATAAACCAGAAAAACTTACTTTTTTATTTGCTCTTCATAAAGATTTGTTACTAGACGATGACATGGTGCCCGGTGGCCGAGTGAACAGAGGCTCCAGCGCGACGTTCAGAGGCCGTGAGTTCGAGTCCTGCTTGGCCGCCCGAGTTTTCCTAGCTTCTCAGCATTTACGTGGCCAGGGCGGGTAATACAGAGTGACTTGGATGCCAATTGTGGTACTACAATATTCAGTAACCAGTTGATATGGTAACTGGTACGGTCTAGCATGCCAGTTATGATTGCCAGTGCTGAGCATTGGAGAAACCAGTCACGGTAGCCGATACTAAGAAGCCGGAACTACAGTTACGTGCGCTTATACTCGACATCTGAAGTACGTTACAGGCGCCACTAGTAGTATAGAGGATACAAGTATTACCATCAAGCGCCACAAGTAGTATATAGGATACCAGTCACAGGCGCCACTAGTAGTATATGGGCTACCAGTCGCAGGCGCCACTAGTAGTATATAGGATACAAGTAGTAGGTGCAGCTAGTAGTATAAAGGATACAAGTCCCAGATGCTACTAGTAGTATACAGGATACAAGTAGTAGGTGCAACTAGTGATGTGAAGGATACAAGTTATACTCATACATACTCGTAGTGTGTACTAATACACCCTGTTTAGGGCACAAGTACACATGTAAGAAAGGGATGTGGGACACAAGTTGAAATTAGAATGCGTTTACACACAGATGCGAGAAGTATCATTCCAACTCCAAGTAGAGAAGTAGAAAGAAAACGGTTCATTCCCAATAAAGTTGAGACATGAGATATAAAACACTGGGCTTTGAATTATCTTACCATTAAGATCATCAGTTGACATTCACACCCGGTATCGCAATAGCCATGTCAAATGTGGCAACAAGGGAGAAGAGATCAGTGACTTGCTTGAATGCAGGAGCTTACCAGCTCGTAAAGGATCCGTGACTCGCGTCCGCTGTTGGTATTGACCACACCCTCTCCCCCCCACACAATACACGCACTGCACAAACACAACACGCACACCCATACCACCTCTCCACACAATACGGACACAAACACAACACATACACACAACACAAACAACATAACGTACACACACGACATAACGTACACAAACACAACACACGACCAACAACACAACACACACAATACACACACAACACACAAACAACACAAGACAAAGGAAACACACAAGGATTCCCCTCTCTCAACCCCCCTCCCCCCAAAAGGGGGAAATTGGGGAAGAAAAAGAGCACTGCAGTACCTGAGTACATTTCCCCCACTTCCCCGCTCCTCTTTCCCCCCCCCCTCTCCCCCATTCCGCCGCACTGCGATCAATGAGTGCACGAGTGAGGTAACGACTTGCTCTCTTCGTGTCACTTGCTTGCCTTTGTGTCCGTCTCCTGGTGGTTGTGTGGGGGGGAACTTTTGTGCTTCTTTCTTCGGCTTCTCTTAAATTTTCTTCGGCTTTTCTTGTTTTTTCTTTGGTTTCTCTTGTTTCTTTCTTCGGTTTCTCTTGTTTCTTTCTTTGGCTTTTCTTGTTTTTTCTTCGGCTTTTCTTGTTTTTTCTTCGGCTTTTCTTGTTTTTTCTTCGGCTTTTCTTGTTTTTTCTTCGGTTTCTCTTGTTTCTTTCTTTGGCTTTTCTTGTTTTTTCTTCGGTTTCTCTTGTTTCTTTCTTTGGCTTTTCTTGTTTTTTCTTCGGCTTCTCCTAATTTTTCTTCGGCTTTTCTTGTTTTTTCTTCGGCTTTTCTTGTTTTTTCTTCGGTTTCTCTTGCTTCTTTCTTTGGCTTTTCTTGTTTTTTCTTCGGCTTTCTTGTTTTTCTTCGGTTTCTCTTGTTTCTTTCTTTGGCTTTTCTTGTTTTTTCTTCGGTTTCTCTTGTTTCTTTCTTTGGCTTTTCTTGTTTTTTCTTCGGCTTTTCTTGTTTTTTCTTCGGTTTCTCTTGCTTCTTTCTTCGGTTTTCTTGTTTCTTCCTTCATTTTTTCTTGTTTTTTCTTCGGCTCTCTTGTTTCTTTCTTTGGTTTTTCATGTTTTTTCTTCGGCTTTTCTGGTTTTTTCTTCGGCTTTTCTTGTTTTTTCTTCGGTTTCTCTTGTTTCTTTCTTTGGCTTTTCTTGCTTTTCCTTCGGCTTTTCTTGTTTTTTCTTCGGTTTCTCTTGTTTCTTTCTTTGGCTTTTCTTGTTTTTTCTTTGGCTTTCTTGTTTATTTTTTCGGTTTCTCATATTTCTTTCTTTGGCTTTTCTTGTTTTTTCTTCGGCTTTCTTGTTTATTTCTTCGGATTTTCTTGTTATTTGCTACGGATTTTCTTGCTTTTTTCATCGTCTTTTCTAGTTTTTTTTCGGCTTCTCTTGTTTCTTTGGCTTTTTTAATTTTTCAATTTTACGAAACTGTTCAAGTTCATCACGTATGGATTTTGTTAGATATATGTGTGCTTATTAGCTTTGTTAGGCTGTCCTGTTCGGCGCCAAATGTTAGATAATTTTTTTGGCTGGTCCTTCTTGAGAGCCAGTATTCTTCTAGGGGAAGATAGTATTCGGTTTATTTCCAGAGTTTATTCGCAGGAAACAATATTAGTTGCAGTGGATTTCAATAGCAGATAAGGAGGTTCCGAAAATCCAGAGAGCGGACCGTTTCTTTTAGTCGCTCTCCCGAATTTCGGACAAGCCGGATTGAAGGGGGTTTGGGGAGTCTCTATGATACTCGAATTAAATTTCGACGAACATTATTTACAAAGATACGAGAATATCCATACTGCCGCGGGGCCTAACAACGTGTTAGTTAAATTGAAAAGAAAATCACTCAACATTTTTATACTCAAATGCTATTCTCAAATTTGACCATTGAACTACATGGACTTGAGAAACAATCTACTTCTGTATCGCTTGTGGTAAATTATTTGCTCAAATTGCTCAAAATTGGTGAAATTGTTTAAAATTGATTAAAAACATATTAGTTACATTGCTTTTAGATGCCATGATTATATATATATAAATATATGTTAGTATAACTATTTGCATATCTGGACTTATGTGTTTTTGAATTTTTAGATGTGGTGACCATTGATTGTTTTAGAAAAAATGAAATTATGAAAAAACTAATTCAAAATAAATATGGTGACATATATAGTCGAACTAATTTATGAATGTATACTAACACATCTATGAATGTATACTAACACATCTATGCATATCCATTCATGTATGTGTGCATTTGTATGTATATGTATTTGTATGTCATAATGAAATTCTTGCAACTTACTCAACATGTAAAAAATTTTTTACAAAATATTAGTAGAAAGTTAATTTCTGCATCTAATGACAGCCATTTGCTATTTAAAATGTACTATTTTACTATTTACTATCTTCAATTTACTATTTTGCTATTTACCAGTTAAACTTATTATTTTACTATTTACTATATTCAATTTACGGTTTTATTATTTATAAATTTAAATTTACTAGTTTACTATTTACTATTTTAAATTTGCTATTTACTTTTTTAAATTTGTTATTTTTTTATTTAAAATTTCAACTTTCAAAAATTCAGAAATAAGATATACATTTTTTACCACACGCTGTCGAATGAACAATAGAAATTTTCCGATTTCTCTCCACAAATCACATGAGAATTAAAAAGTTTTAAAGTTATTCTTATTTTAAAAACCAAAGATGAGTTTCTTGTATTTTCGATGTTGGAAATGAAGTGTTTTGTTTTCGCTTTTTTTTTTCTTTGATTGATTCGCCCTAGGAAAAACCTGAAACTCTACTTTCAGATTTGGATCTTTTTGTAACAAAATTTCATACGAATTTTATGGTTTTTAAAAGAATTTCTGGTTAAAGATCTAATTTTCCTGATGTACAACCGAGTATTGAAGTTGTCAAACAGAATTTTATAGCTAGCAGTTATAGCTATCTCCCCTCACCCTTCCCTTACCCTCATCCTTCCCCCTTACCCTCATCCTACTCTCACTCTCCCCCTACCCTCATCCTCCCCCCTTCCCCTCATCCTCCCCCCTTACCCTCATCCTCCCCCCTTACCCTCA
>JACJUY010010898.1:0-14378 GCA_014220935.1 Platorchestia sp. MABIK
CAGTAGTCACAAACTCAATTTTCATAAATACCTAATGAAAACTAAATGAAGGCACGATCCAGTTAATGTTTGCTATTTTCAACCTTACTTACTGCAATTGACTTTAAATTTTAGTTGAATATCAATCTTCAGTTTTACCAGCCGCAGTCAAAGTATTAAGCCGCTGCTGTACATCAGAGTACGTGAGAATAACGTCCTGCACATTGCGCTTCAGGGCGGCTGAGCACCGTGGTAGAAGTTACCCGTCCCGTTATTTCCTAACCAGTCTTCTTCACCCAGCGATTACAGACCACACTGACAAATACAATGGCCCCGTCAACATACTCGTAAGTCGTAAATAACTTCAAAATTTTTACTAAACTAATTTTAGTTTAGACCAGCGAATTTTTATTCATTTTCAAAGCAAGACACACTTTTAAACAATCAACACACGTCTTACCCACGGACTACTGTTAATGGGTAATAGACCAAGTTTGATCAGATTCAGGCATTTTTAGGCAACTTCACGTTTTAGGTGCACTTTTAGTGATCCAGCTTTTGGTTCTTACAACGCTGTCCTTTTAGTGCTCATTCAGATGACTTTTTTCACAGCTGATATGCGACTAAACGAAACGTCCGTTTTATATACATCCATCTGTATATAGTGTCTTGCAGAGGAGTGTGTGTTTTATACGGTCATCCAAGTTCTCTCTTTTTAAATCAAGTTATGCAACGCTTAATATACGAAGGAACCTATTTATTTAATTTTTTCAGCAGTTAATTTGTGAATTCTGACTCGAGACTTTAAAATTGGAAAAATATAATTTCATTCAAACCAACGACGTGTCTACCCTAATTTATTAAAAATACATGCGTTCAACTGTCTGTCATTGCAACAATTACCCGACAATTTTAATAGAAAAAAATAGTTTAAGTTTCAAGTCAGCCACTGAAATGTAAATACAAAAAAAAATTAAAGCCATGCGAATAATTGTTTGCAAGCGCATGTGGTTTACATTCTCTGTCTTGTAAACACTTGTTCCGGCTTGTTCCTCCAAATATCAAACCTGAGTTCAACCTAAATTTCAAAGATTGAGCTTGAATTTTTTTTTGTCCCAAACGCGGATAACCCCTAAATTCAAACGTATTATCTAATGACCTGTAAAAACTGTTTTATTGCTTTGTTTGGCATTTGAAACATTACCGCTATCCCTTTTAATTAAGCTGTTGAAATATGTGTGAATAATAATAATTAACTGCCGGTTGCAAGTTTTTACAAGATTTATTTCCAATTCCGAAACTTACGAACAGCCGATTTCAGCAAAATGATGTTGAAAACCTGTGTAGTTGAGGATCTCATTAATCACAAATTATCTCATTTCTCACCTGAATACACAGCATCGTCGTCATCCTCAATGACCAAGATAGGATCATCTGCAGCCATGACGAGTTCTAATGTTAAAGCAAACAGTTAACAAAAAAGTAACCATCTGGAAATAGAACATTCATAAAAATTAAGTGTACAACACACAGATTAGTTCTGCGATTTTTGATGAGAAAAACTAAGGACAAGAAAACAAACAAATCAAGTGCACACAACAAAATGAGGAGCGATTAGTTTAGATTAGCCTCCCTACTCGCAGCAACAAATGTGATCAAAAGAGAGGAAGGAGGAAGGCACCATTTAGTATGGAGTTAAGGAAACGCGGAATCTACGCAGAAAGGGCATAGAAACAGTGAGTTGTGAAAGAAGATTATGAAACAAGACCAGAGTTGAAGAAGAAAGTAGTAAGTGCTGAAAAACGGGACAGCAGTGAACCGAAAAAAGGTGGTCCTTAACATAAAAAAAAATTTATTTCAACAAAAAGAAAGCCTATATACTTAACTCTCAGCTTGGGCCCTCACATTGTCCCCCTGGGATCGCTGATTCCCATAGATAAAATGAGGAGCGAATGGGATGAAAACTAACATGAGGTGTTGTAAGTATGTATCTGTGAAAGAATCATGAAGATAAGAATTGTTATTATTACTATTATAATTGTTATTAATTAACTGCCCTGCTAGAAGACTCCCTAGACACAAGAAAGGCTATCTCAAAAGACCGAAGAGAAGAGATCATTTAGTATGGACTGAAGAAAACGTGGAATCCATTCACAAGGTGCTTCTTCAACACAGGATGCCCTTCGCGTAGAAATAGCAAATTAGGATGGAAGAAAAACAAAACAATGAAAATATAAAAAGCATGAAAACTGAAAGAAGCTAGAGGTCCTGAAAGCCAATCACAGACGGGGTAACCTAACAGATATCCCGTGGGGGCGAGAGTCTCCGCAGCATACGATGAGTAATCTTTTCGATGAGGCAAAATAAAATCAAAAGTAGCAAACAGAACCCATTGAAATTTCACGGTCAATAATATCGCAAAACGAGCTGGACCAATGCCTTCTCCTGCGTGCCTTCAGGCTCAAAAGATTCGTGACGTCACAGTCGTGGTCGGAAATTTCGTCTCAGTTGTGAATTCAAGGGACGAAATTGATTTAGCTACAATCTATCACTGGTTTGCTAGAGAACGGGGCTGACCAGGCTTCGAAAACTTTTAAGAAACATGAAAGGATACTGTCATGTCAAATGATTGTACAAAAACATGTCTTCCTCTGGTTATTTGTGAAGCAGCAGAAAATAGAAGTGCAGTCGAGCTTGTTTTAGGAGGGGATCTTTGTTCTCGCCGGTGATTAAGTGATCGCTCATTGCAGAGCCGTTATTGGATTTAATCTTTAATGCAGTTGAAAACATTTCCCCAGAGGATGGATCGACACTACCCGCTTCGGGTACTTCTTTTTGGACAATTTTTCGTGGTATTCGGAGTTTTCCTTTTCCTCCGTGTAGAGCTGTTGCAGCTCGGAGGCTGAGTGGGACCTGGGGAAGAGTTGGAGGGGCGGTTGCTCCCACTTCCATTTGTAATTGTGGGCTGGGTGTGCGTGTACTGCTTGATGTCACAGTTGTAGTGTGGCTGTGGCGGTTGTTTGGTTTTCTAGAATCTAGTTTTAACTTTGCCTGGGCTTCGCTTAGTTCATATTTATGCTGGATGGTGAGAATTCTTTACTGATATTTGAATTCGGTGCATTTATAAGAGCCCGTGTAGAGGTCTTGGTCGCAGTTGTGGCATTCTATTTTGATGCTGGTGATCGCCGGAATCATGGTTTGTGCTGTTACACCTGAGACAGATTGCTACATTGCTACAGCATCGTTTCTGAGCGTGGTTACATACAAGGCGTCTCCTATAGAACATTGGGCATGGTATTTGTGGAAAAGCTTGGGTTTGCGATTGTCCTCGCGACAGTGGAAGCATAAGGCTTCAGAGGAAATGCACTAGTTGCTGCCCTGACCCACTACTCTACTTTCCACAGGTGGTCGCTCAGTTGCGCATTTTTTGGCGAGTCCAAACGTCTGACAGTTCGTGCACTGCATGAGTTTATCGATTTATGGATGTACCCGAGTATCCGATATTTCGCCGCGAATATATATCTGTAATCAGGAATATATTTGCAGAAACTGATTTAAATTCCAGGATTAGAGCGCTTGTCTGTATCTGGTTTAGATGAAGGTGGCATCTATTACTTCACTAATGTTGGAGTTTTCCTTCAGTTCAGTCTCGAGTAGTTGTAGTAGTAGTATTATTAGCATTGATTTGCTAGCGCATCAGTAATTCGTACTATATCGCGCCGTAGATCTCACAGTTCAAAAATACAAAATTCACATCGTTACACGGAAGCACACTATCTAATTGTTGTTCAAAGTTTGTCACAATCACCATTATGGAAAACACAGCAGCAGCCATCACAAAAACCGCCTTAATTGCCACCCACATTATTGTCATCTTATAAGAGCCAAAGTTGATCTTTGTCGGGATCATCCACAGAGACATGCACAATCCGCCAGCACAGGACAGCCAAAAAAAACCGTAGGGGATTTCAGCTGCCCACCAATTTATGGCCGGGCGCCTTACCCACGCTGAAATCCCCAGAGGCATCTACGCAGCGCGCCCGGCCATATTGCAGTTTAGTCATCCACATCTCAGACGTGAAGAAGTTCTTCTAGCTTACGCTGTTTTTTCTGGTTAAATTTCAGATATCAAGTTGCACTTCTCTGGGAACATCTTAAGCGCTGTCACACTGCAAGCTGAGCGCTCAATTTCATTGAGCATTTCGGTCATTACATCCTCATCAGGACCTCGCAGTCTCGGTAAACATACATTCCTGGCAGCAGCATATCGAGGGCACTCAACAAGAAAGTGCTTGACAGTCAAAGGAGCGTGGCATCGCTCACATCGTGGTTGCGGCTGCCGCTCCATCAAATGTCCGTGCGTCAATCGGGTATGGCCAATCCGAAGGCGGCAGAGTATCACCTCCATCCGGCGAGGGCGGCAACTAGACGATATCCACTCACGCACGGTGGGTTTAATACTTCTTAATTTATTATCAATTGTTCTGTCCCACTCCTGTTGCCACAAACTTCTCACTGCAGCTTTTATCCGAGGGTAGTAGTCTCGGAAGAGGACCATCAAGTTCAGCGTTTCCCCATCTGTCTCCGCAGATTGCTTAGCCTCCCGATCAGCTCGCTCATTGCCCGATACTCCCACACGTCCGGGCACCCAGCATAACATGACATTCTTACGTCTACTCGCAAAGTTTATTAAGATTACGAGAATCTCAGCAATGAGCGGGTGTGTACTATTATACATTTGCATGGCATCAATTACGCTTTTCGAGTCAACGAAAATAGTAAAAGAGCCACATGGGCACTCCTCAATCAATTTCAGCTCCTCCAACACACCGTATAGTTTCGCTGTGAAAATTGATGACTCTGGGAGCAGTTTCCTTGCACTAACCCTTTCTCCAGACACGGCAGCATATCCCACAGCGTCTCCCATTTTCGATCCATCAGTGTAGAGCTTCACGGAAATTGCGTACTTTTCCAGTACATGGTCCATGAAAGTTTCCTTCAGGATGTAATCTGGCATGGATTCCTTCTTGGGCATCCGGCATCCAGGGCAAAAACACTTTATCCAGCTGTTCAGTTCAGTCTCGAATTCATTGAAGTTTGCCACGTTACATTCGTTAACGCAGATCAATCCTTTTGATTTGCTGAGCTTTGAATGAACGAAGACTTCACACAGCGCTCCTTTTACGTGGGTGGTAGCCGACAATGCCTGTCTTTGACTGTCATATCTCGCCACAAGTATAAAGTTCTTCTTGCCTCTGGTCGAGATAGACTTCGGTGGAAATTTAGTGACCGTGGAAATCAATTTTTTTACAGAGTAGGGGCTGGTTATAGATTGCGTTTCTGGTGTGAACCACATGCTACATGGATGCGTGAATCCCTGTTACAAAGGCTGTTCAGGTGACGAACTTGTTCTTCCTTTCGTGTCTCTGAGACTGGACGGAATTTTCCAAGCTTTAGAAGAGAAGGATAAGGCGGATTATAATTGCGTTACTTCTCTAACAGTGTTTTCAAAATTTTCAATTATTTTCTCGTTTGATGTTAAAAATGTGTCAGAACTACGGTTAACAGCACTCAACTTGGAAACATGTCGCTCCAGCAACACCCTGTCCAAATACCTCATCAGCTGGTCAACGTTGTCCTTAGTGCTGGTGATGCGGTCGGACATGCTTTGCTTGACCAGACGCTACTTTCAAACGAGTTGAAGAAATCGACCGTCCTACCAAACGAAGTCAAATCAATCTGGACTCTCGGGACCTAAGAGATAAGCTAGTCAACGAGCAGTAACTCAACTACCTCTGTACCCTCAACTAGTCACTAACTACCTAACTAATGAACGAAAGCACCAGCAGAGCATGTCTGACCAAAGCATGTTCGTTCATTAGTTACGTAGTTAGTGACTGCAGTTGAGGGTACAGAGGTAAAGTTGCTGCTCGTCGACTAGCTTCCCTGTTAGGTAACGAGAGTCCACATTGACTTGACTTATTTCGTTTGGTAAGACGGTCGATTTCTTCAGACTTCCGAAAGTTGCTTCTGGTCTCTCGCAGTGTGTCCCCGGTTGGACCTCGAGCCTCCATCGCACTTTGTTATTTTTCCTGGTCCTGGGGCACAGGTCACATGGACCAGGGTTGGATGTCTTGTCAGTAATTGCTTCATGTATGTCTTATTATACACACAGTATAATGATTCAAGGTAAAACGCACAACTAAAAATACAAAACCCTGATGTCAGTGGGTGCCCCTTACGCTGGTTTTAGATAACATAACAAATGCATAAATAACCCTATAAGCTCTTTGTCATCGGTTTACATACATAAAAGGCTTAAGAGTTACTAACTCCAAATGGGTTCACTAACAGCACCACTGTGTGAGAAGAAGTGGGTGGGCTGGAATACTTGCGCTGAGCAAGTATTCCCATCATATCCTTGTCTGTACACTAATCCCTTCACGGTACATAACGATTGCTTGATCGTAAGTTAATGCCAGCCTCCCTTACCACAAGAAAGATGTTTAAAAATAGGAATGAAGGTCCCATTTAGTGTGGATATAGAGAACGCGAAATCTATATACGAACGAGGTGTGTTCCCGTACAGGATCACTTGTGCATAGAAACGGAGAGTTGAGAAGGGAGGTCATGAAACAAGATATTTGAAAAAGAAAGCCAGAGGCGCTAAAAAAATAGGACAGTAGTGAACCGAAAAAAAAGGTTCTTAACAAAACAAAAATAATAACACTGTTCGTCACTAATAAAACTTGTTGAAGAGAGCAGTGAAAATTACACAGATAAAAATCATTCGATTGAGTCGGTACAAGGCTCGTCTATCTACAAATATAAGCTGACAACAGGCTCATGCAACTACATATAAAGTGTTACTGATTTTGTGGCGGGATATTTAAGGCTCCCCCGAGCAGAAGAGCGGTCCCTCTCTAACTACCTAAATTTATGTGGAGCTTAAAGCAACCAAGAAGTTCTGTTAGATGGAGTGAGCAGCACATATTGCATGACAGGACTGTGAATATCGCTGGGATGCTCGTCGTAGACTAAACATGAATCGCTGCAGAATGAGAGCCGACACACTTTTTGCAGCATTGGTTTCACATCCCCAAGTTCTTCACTTGGGGCAAGAAAGTGTACGTACTTGAATAAATCATCTATACATTGTCGTACTGGAATTTGAGTGCGCTACAATGCCTGATAAGCTTCACGGAAGGACCTTAACATTTAATTTTGTTTTGATTACAAGTCAATTTAACTCCAACCGCAATAAAGATCTTCCTAAAAGAAGAATGCACCATTTAGTATGGACTCAGAGGAAGAATGATTTTACAAATCGTTTCCACCCGGGTATAAAATTAAGGAAACAGAGAATCTACACGCAAAGAAAGTTCCCCATACCCGGTGCTTAGAAATGGGCGGATGGAGAAATTTATGGAAGAAAAATAAATGTTGAAGAAAGAAATGGGCGCTGAAAAACGGTAATAAACCGAAAAAAAGGTCTATATCAAAACTAAAAAAATTTGTTTGATCAAAAGGAAAGCCTACCGAACCTTCAACTCTATGTAGACCTCGCATCTTCCCATTGGGAACGATAATTTCTGCAGATAGAATAACAGTACCCTCTTACCAGGCATTCACTCAAGAGAGACATACATCGATAGACGAGTTCATACGGTTAGAAAAGGTCCTGAACAATTACCTCACTTGGTCGATATAACTAGAAACTACTCAAGTGCACATTTCTTCATTTTTGAAACCAGTTTCGATTCGAAATGATCTCCCGGCATGACATTCTCATACATATCGTTCCCAGCCAAATTTGAAGTGTAAGCGTTCTCTTGCTAGGGAACCTCAGGGAGAGCAAGACTTCCCTAGACGCAGGACTGAAGTCCTGCACCTCCCTGGAGGATGCGCAGCGTGGGACCAGGTCTGGATCAGGCGCAAGGGATTGTGCCTTCAAAATACAATTCGAAGTTAGAAATGTGCTTTTCCTGACAATTTCGAATACAAGCCAAAGAATTCTAATTCCCCTTCCACTATTTACATGGCAATAAAAAATGCATAATAAGTTAGCGGCATCCAAGCGACGGCCGTCACTCAGCCTGCTGCTACCTTTTGAGCGGTGGAACAGCTATTCGTAATGTAGCCTTCACACACAAAGCTTCTGAAAGAGCACTAAAAATACTGCACGCACAAAAGAATTAATTTCTGCGAGGCATAAATCAGTTACAGTAATACCTCGACATACGAACTTAATTCATTCCGGGATCTACGTCGTATATTGAATTATTCGTATATTGCATCAATTATTCCTGTAGGAATGCATGTAAAACCATTTTATTTGTTCCACAACCCAAAAACCTACTTTCCTTTTGATTTATAATCGTTGAGATCGTAGACATGTTGCGGCCATATTGCTTAGCCAGATCACTCACACGCACACTACGTTCATGGTTTTCGATTTCTTTCTTTAGTTCAAAGGAAAGCATTACCTTTTTCCTTTATTCATCGCTACCACCACCACCACCACCACTCGCAGTAGCTTTTTGCGACCCATTGCAATAGAATAATAAAAAAGTAATACTAATTATTACTAAAAAGAGCCGATCACCCGAAATGTTTACGGAACGAAGCGCAACTGTGAGCTGACCTCTTGATCCCGTCATCAGTGTTGTTGCACAACGGGAGTAACTACGAAACTTCGACGTCGTATGTGGGATGTTCCATCGGATGTGCAGCCGATAATTTGATCGAATTTCACGCATGTTAAAGCAATCGTACGTCGAGGTGTGACTCTACTATAATACATGGGAACTGTTTCCATTTTCCATTATGCCATTTATTCCACTTGCTAGAGCTATACAAGTTCGCCAACAATTCAGTGGTTAAGTGCTAAAGCTGAAAAACTTGGAAAAACGAAATTCTCATTTCAGAAATCATTCAAAACAATTGAACATATGAAGGTTAGGAAATTAACTAGCGAGCATTTGATCACGGAGACTTTATTGCATGTGAGAGAATCATTTGGCCATGTCCGTTTCTTTAGTAGATTTCTTAGGGTCATCAATTTTCCAGGGCATTTCTTTTGAGAGAAGAAGCGTCTTGTGGGCGGTATTGAGGTATGGTCGCAGCACGAATTCTACATCCGCAGCCTTCTCTTCATCAAGAGTTCCCCTTATGATCTTGTGGCCTGTAATGAACATCATGACATTAGAATTTATTTACTCGATTTAAAACAGCTTCTTATGAAGTACATTTGCTACAGATAAGTGAATAGAGATGAAAAGCGAGGGAGCGATGACACGCAGGGCACGAGAAATTAATCCATTATACTGTGTGTCAGACGTTTGAAATCTTGGACGATAGTAGTTATGGCTGAGAAGCTACGAAAAATGGCTAAGGTATCTTTCCCATTTTGAAATTCGAAACTAAAAAATAATAAGACAAATCACTTGAAACAATGCAGGCTAGTTAGAATTTTCACTGTTATGTTAGGTGAGCGATATTATGTCGTTTAGATGACCATTAGTGTCCAAACAAAGACCTGCTATTTACACAGTACTGTTCATTACTTCACCCTAGAACCTCTGGAGTTGTACTGTTATCTTCCAGAAAAATGTGGCGTTCTAATTCTTGTAAGGTATAAGATTTATTGTTGATGTAAATTTTTCCTTTAAATATTCCCAGAAAAAGAAATTACCTGCAGTTCAAATCCAGAGATCGATGTGCCACGACAAGTCACCGCAACGTGAAATAAATCACGGTGGCATTTCACGTTACGGTGACGTGTCGTGGATATCTCGCTTTCCAGATGTTAATGCGCGTGACTATTTTCTTTCGAAATAATTGAAGAAAAAATTTTACATCAATAAACCTGAGACCTTATACGAATTAAAACGCAACATACAACAGAAAGTCGATAGTACAGCTCAAGTGATCGGTAAAATAATGAGCAGTACTATTAAAAGAGCACGCGTTTGTTACAACAATTATGGTGGTCATCTAAAAAAATTTCAATTTCACGCTCAACATATGAACAAAAACTCTCCCCTACATCGGTTCAAATAACACCGAACTCCTTACGTTTCATAATTTTCTTGATATCGATTTTCAAAACGGTCAAGTCACTTATTAGCCACACTATGATGAACGACTTGACTTGCGGGGACTTGTTCTATTTGTGAAGAAGCATTAGGTTAATTAAGTACACGCGAAATACGACAGAAAAGGATGGTTGGTGGGTTGAGCTTTGATGCGGTAATTGGTATCGAGAGAAGAAGATGAGCGAACTGTTCCGAGTATTCTTCACAACGTGGTGAGGAAGTGCAAATATTGCGTACCAACGAAAACAAGTTGACGAGGAGAGAGTAGCAATGCTACTGAAGTGCATTGTACGGGTGCTATAGAAAGAAAAAATCTGAATAAAAAATAGTAGTTGAAGAAAATTAGCACCCGAAAAGGCTGCAATTGTATAATGTGAATTCATTAAATAGAAAGAATAAAACACACAGAGGGTCAAGACTAGAGCATAAGGTTTAATGTTTAATGCACTTCACTAACTTTAGTTGGCGGTAGACCGCTGGAGAGTAATTTCAAAGAGGATAAATGGAGTGATCTTACCGGTTTTCCATAAGAAACTATGTTTGGAAGTAAAAAAAAAGGGAAAAGGGGTGAAAGAAGTGCACGCTGAGAAAAATGGAATAGAACATCGACACCGAAAGAGATCGAGAAAAAGAAATGAGCAGAATAAACTGACCAACTGTAGAATGTGAAATAATAGGCAGTAGAAATTTGCCACAGCAGTGAGAAATTTGTGGATGTTGGTGTAAGAGAATTGGAGAAGGAGACAATAACTCGAGATGTAGTGGAGGTGGCAGTGAAACAAAACAACGGTCCTGAACTGAAAACTTCCCTAAACCGTTCCCCAGTAGTGTTCGGTAAGAACATGGTGTGACTGCGTTGAAGTATTTGGCGTTCATGTTAGATTGCTTCATGGTAGGGTGCCGACTGTTTGGACCGTCACTTGAGTGGTTTTCTCGTAATTGAATGAAAACGAAAAGTATAGACGTTACTAGTTCAAGTGTAACAAGTGCTCTGTGCCATTGATCGAATTCACATAGAACCAGAACAAGGTTCAGAAATGCACTAGGAAAGAAACAAGGCAGGACTAGATCCGCTGATTAAATTGATCCAAGTCAAGTTCAAATTGATCCGAGTCAATTTAAGTGTTTATGGCTTTAGCCACGGTGAGAATTATTCGGTAAAAATTTAGTTTTCGTACGCATTAAGAGTTCCATGACCTTGAAAATCCAAATGGCACAGTACAAAAAAAAAGTTATTGAGTAGGTTTTGGAGGGAATGAAATATTGTTCAATGCTGTGTAGTTTTTATTGAATGTAACTCTTATCAAGTGACGAATCAAGAACATAATTGGTTTCTGGTGTCAGTGATGAAGCGAAGGTTGTGAGATGCCCCCTTACTTGATTCATAAGCCTATGAACAGAATGTGTCAGGAGTTATGACTGAAAGTGTTGACCTAATTTTAGATAATAGCTATTCTCAACACAACTCGGGTCCATTTTTACTTTTTGCCGAAGACGCTGCGCTAGGTACAGATTCAAACTAAAACTGAAGGTTGTGATACAGGTGTGAGAAATAAAAAGCATCTTAAATTGGTGCTTTTAAAATTCAAGCATTCCTGTGTTAAAGAGATCATGGAAGATTTCTAACACTAAACGAGGAAGTTTTGGGGATGTGAAAAAAGTGGAATCTCTTATGTATATTGTCAGACAAAGTTATTAATTAAAGACGGAGTGCGAAATGAAGTATGTAATAACGAAATTAAAAAATGCTGAGGGCTAAAGTGATTGAGTTATGGTTTAATCATAATTAGTATCACAGAGTCATACATTAGCTTGCTGTGATGCAAGCACATTTCCAGAAAATAAAAGACTAAATTGTTACATTAATATAGGCATCTCTATCCCCACAGAGGCAACCTCAATGGAGCAAAGAGAAGGGGCCACTTAGTATGAACGGTAGAAAATAGGTTATCTATGCACGTGCTGTGTTCGCACACAAAATATTCAGGGGATAGAAACAGGAAGTTAGAAAGGAAGAGGAAAAAAGATAAAGAAGACATGGCAAAGAAGCAGGGAAGCAAAGGAAAGCCAAAGAAGCAGGGAAGCAAAGGAAAGCCAAAGAAGCAGGGAAGCAAAGGAAAGCCAAAGAAGCAGGGAAGCAAAGGAAAGCCAAGAAACTTGGGGAAGCAAAATGTAAACAAAAAAAGAAGTCCCGAAGGCCTATCTATAGCTCTGGTAATCTTAAAGTAACCTCCTGGGGGCGCCAGCTCCCATAGTATAAAACAAACCCAACGAACCTAAAGTTGGTGCCTTTGCTATACCTCCTGAGGGGGATGCTAACATCATTAGCACTCCGGTTCAGACAGAGCGAGCAAACAGCTGAGTACAGAGTATTTTTTGTACATTGAGCAAAGATCAACGGACTAGACAGTGCTTTCTTGCGAGAGATGAAGTCAGAAGTAAGCTGAAGGTATAACAAGGAACGGACGAACGAAATTATTTACAACAGAACACCACCTACGAAGGACTAAGTGTGTGGCACGAGACATAAAGGAATAGACATAGCAGACTCTACCCGAACACTTTTTCTGCATCAAGACTAGTTAGCACCTAGTCTCAGATCTTAAATTAAAAATATAGAAGATGTAAGAAGAGAGGAACCTATGACGACGCAGGCGCCCAAAAAATTTGGCTGTCTGAATGACAAAACCATGTAGATCTCTGGCATCAAATACGAGCAAGGTTTGCCTCCAGTAATTGGTTTAAAAGAGGCACGAATGCCAAGTTTTGACAGTGGCAACCGGTCCATCAAGTTGAAACACTTAAGTCACAGTTCTTAGAGCCCACATGAGTTCAGTAAGAAATATAGTCATGCAATTTAAAAAATATAGACGAGTAGAGCAGCGCTACTTGAACAGCTTTTGCTTTCAAAAAGCATGACGACTCACACAGCATGGTGAACTGAGGCCCCACTTCTGTGAGGCTGTCAAACATGCCCTTCTCCCCCTTGTTGGCCACGTGGTGTCGGAAGACGATGTGGTCCGAGTGATTGATAAAAGATAATGCGCGCACCGACTCCAGCTTGGGTACTGGGAACAAGTACTTCAGCGGGCTTTGGATCTGAGAAAATACAACAGTATCGTCAAATTACACAAATTCTTATAGCACAGCTGTAAGGAAACTTCGTTCTGGTATTTTGAAACACAAATATTACAATTTAACAAAGAACTAATTTCTATCACCCCTGAATTACCATTGATAACCTTCCTAGAAGCATACTAACAATGATTTTCCCTTGACGATTAGATTGTTAGTTCAAGCCTAACACAACAAAAGTGTTTCTATTCTAAGAGGAGGAAGACACCTTTTAGAATGGAATTAAGAAGAATCTGGCACAAGGTGTGTCCCCATGCAGTAAAAACGGAAAAACATTATGAACTAAGATAAAAGTTGAAGAAGAAAGTGATTATAGGAAAAAAAAACAATAAACAGAGAAAAATGCTTCAAAAAAGGCATTCTATTGCAACAAATTTAAAGGCCTACCAAACCTTCAGTTTGAGACTTCATATTCTACCTTAGGGATTTCTCCAAGAAGGAGAGTTGGGAATCCTTTGGGAACGAAAGAATGGCACTAAAAATCCACAAAAAAGGCTACCTAAATCACACGAGGATATTTTTTTAGTTCATTTTAAATGCGGCTTGCATTTTCAGCATAACAATAACCTCTAGTAAATTAAGAATTGCAAGGCAATTTTTCATCTTTACATTCATCCAAAATAATTAATTTGGATATATGTAACAAATTTGTAACCTAACTAATTAGGGAGTATCAAGTATTGCTAGCTTCTTATAACGAATTCCCTCATGCTGTCCTCATTACTTAACTCTTTCGGTACTGACGGCTACTCCAGTGCCAAGTTGGCTAGTGCTTCTAGTTTAGGGCATCTAACCTAATTTTAAGTAATTTAACTAGTGAAGGAATATTTTGGAGTAAATAACAAAATTAGGGAAATTGCAAGCATTCATTAAACTAGTTTTTAAACATTCCCAGAAGCCTGCACCCGTAAATTACCATAGGTTACCTCTTAAGTTCATGCCGCAGGGTCCGTGCAACACATTCAATAACCTTTCGGAGGTCAACCCAAGATTTCAATTTTTTTCATCCGATTCGTTTGAAATTTGGCCACTATATGTATATGTTGAAAGTAAACTTTTTTTCATTGGGTAACTTTTTCGATTTAGGCCTTATTTTTTTTATTTTTTTTTTTATTTTTTTGGTACATTTTTATGGATATTTCAAAAAAAGACTAGAAATTGAGTTTT
>JACJUY010010899.1:0-17328 GCA_014220935.1 Platorchestia sp. MABIK
AATGGGAAAACGAGTTTATAAAGGCATTCTCAGCGCGTGTCGCCCTAGGAAAGGCCCGAAATTCGACTTGCAAATTGGACCAAGTTTTCATAAGCGATTTATGAGATGTTTATAAGAATTTCTGGTCAAAAAGGTAGTTTTTCCTGATGTACAACCAAATATTGAAGCTGTCAAAGATTTTTATCGATTTTGGAAACGTTGAGTGAAAAAGTCAAAAAATATCGTAAGGGTATATGGATTTATGAGATGTTTATGGGGATTTATGGTCAAATAAGTAGTTTTTCCTGATGTACAACCGAATGTTGAAGTTGTCAAAGAGTTTCATCGATTTTGGAAACATTGACCGAAAAAATCAAAAAATTTCGTTAGGGTATACCCTTACGTTTTTTTCTAAAAATTTTGGGAAATAAAAATGTTTGAACTTCTCTGATTTCTCACTAGGGATGACTTGAGAATGGGAAAACGAGTTTATAAAGTCATTCTCAGCGCATGTCGCCCTAGGAAAGGCCCGAAATTCGACTTGCCAATTGGACCAAGTTTTCAAAGCGATTTATGAGATGTTTATAAGAATTTCTGGTCAAATAGGTGGTTTTTCCTGATGTACAACCAAATATTGAAGCTGTCAAAGAGTTTTATTGATTTTGAAAACATTAAGTGAAAAAGTAAAAAAAAACCGTAAGGGTATTGGGATTTAAGAGATTTTTACGAGGATTTATGGTCAAATAAGTAGTTTTTCCTGATGTACAACCGAATATTGAAGTTGTCAAAGAGTTTCATCGATTTTGGAAACATTGACCGGAAAAATCAAAAAATTTGGTTAGGGTATACCCTTGCGTTTTTTTTCTAAAAATTTTGGGAAATAAAAATGTTTGAACTTCTCTGATTTCTCACTTGGGATGACTTGAGAATGGGAAAACGAGTTTATAAAGGCATTCTCAGCGCGTGTCGCCCTAGGAAAGGCCCGAAATTCGACTTGTAAATTGAAAAAAGTTTTCATAAGCGATTTATGAGATGTTTATAAGAATTTCTGGTCAAATAAAATGTTTTTCCATATGTACAACCGAATATTGAAGTTGTCAGAGTTTCATCGATTTTGGAAACATTGAGTGAGAAAGTCAAAAAATTTCGTAAGGGTATTGGGATTTATGAGATTTTTATGAGGATTTATGGTCAAATAAGTAGTTTTTTCTGATGTACAACCAAATATTGAAGTTGTCAAAGAGTTTCATCGATTTTGGAAATATTGACCGAAAAAGTCAAAAAATGTCGTAAAGGTATGATACCCTCACATTTTTTTCCAATAATTTTGGGAAATAAAAATGTTTGAAAACTATTTATTTGACCAGAAATTTTTATGAACGTCTCATAAATCCATATACCCTCCCGATATTTTTACTTTTTCTGTCGTGGTTTTTAGAATCAGGGAAACTATTCGACAACTTCAATACTCGGTTGCACATCAGGAAATACTATTTATTTGACCAGAAATTCATTCTAGAAAATTTTACGTGTTCCCTTTACCAAGTTTACTGGTATCTAATTGAACTTATTATGACTGCGATAGAGGGAACATCAAAAGCAGACAAGGATTTGATTGTATGGTACCTTCATCAAGTTGTCTGTACCTAGCCGACCCGCACCTTCCCGAGGTGATACAGTTAGTATAGCTGCGTTAGTGTACAATTTATTTGTTAGTGTAATTTTCGTCAGCAATATGTACCCTACAATATCTCCATCCCTGGAGAACGACATGATACTAGAGTGTACCCCTTCAACAATAAGTCTATGATGTGTAACCACTGCCAAACGGGCACACTGCCAAAAGATGCCGCAGCAGCGCAGCGATGTGCAGGAGATGCGGTGGAGTTGATCACTCGTCTCAAGGCTGCACATCGGACCAGGAGAAATGCCACCACTGCGGAGGCTCACATGCAGCGGGAAGTGCTGCGTGTAAGAGAGAAATAGAAGAGAGGAACGTGTTGGAAATCATGCAGAGAAAAAGTAACAATGCGAAGAGCAAAACACCTGAACGAAAGGGGAGTGACAGAGACCGAACGTGCGATGTCATCAACCAAACATACTACCCACTTGGACTGTAAAATGAATGAATCACAGCGTCGAAATATGTTCCCTTGGCTATTAGAAAAATGCATAGCAAGTCACCTTGAAAGTAAACCTAAACCATCAGATCAACGAGCCAAACAGTATTTACTGTAGAAGTGAGCGACGCAGCACAAAGCCAAAGAATGAAACAACTAAAACAGATAAACCAGTTCCCCGTCTCAGTACAAGAAAACCTCAATATCGGAATCCACAAAGGCATGATATTTGTTTTTGAATTTGACAAGAATAATTTTGAACAATTTAAGAAGGGTCTACTTGAAAAATTCGGAATTCAGGATGCAATTCAAGAAACCTGGATGAAACCCACCAATGTGCATGCCAAACTCCTACTTTTGTCCTTCAGACAATCGCCTATCCCAGAATACATCGAGATACCAGGGAAACAAGCTGAAACTAAAGTGTATGAAATCAAACCGAAGCCAATGATGTGCAAGATATGTTTACAGTATGGGCATGGAATCAAATATTGTCAAGGGGAAAAAGCATGTTCGAAGTGTGGTGAGTCAGGACATGGAATTGACAAGTGTGAGTCCGACGAAACCAAGTGCCATCACTGTGGTGATGGACGTACAGGAGCTAAAGTGTGTCAAATGAGGGAGGTAGAGGAGAAAATCCTGATGATTCAGAGCCGGGAGAGAGTGTCCAAAGGACACGCCAAATTCTGTTTCAACAGACGTCATCCAAACATCAGTATGAACTATTCTAAAGCAGTCACCGAAGGAATCACTACGTATGAAACTGAAAAACCGAATACCAAAAAACGCCCACGTTCAGGAGAAGATGAAGCAGAAGCCCAACATCATATCTAACAGGGAGCTGAAACCCCAAGTGTTAGCATGACTATGAAGAGCAGTGGGTGGCAGAGAACTGATAAAGAAGGTGGCGGGGGGACTGAAGTGGTCTGTGAGAGCCCAAACACTGGAAGAATCTACACAAAAGTTGACCTGCATCTAGACACAACTGCTTCCAAAAGAGGAAAGAAGAGCAAAGAGAAGGAAAACAACGACTACCATCGACAAAAGCAAAGAGCAGACAGAAGCGTTGAAGTAGACAGAGACATGTATGAAGAACTTAGAAACTCGAATCTTACATCTAAGAACAGGACTCGACGAAAATCACGTGGAACCTCTCGAGAAAACAGTAGATGAGTATCCCCGAAAAGAGGGCAAGCCAGAGATAGCGGGCAACGGAGACCAGCAGCAAGTAGAGGGAAATGGCGGTGAGTTGGGAGAGTGGTGGTGAAGTGTTCCTGCAGTGGAATCTGCAAGGTATGGCTTCATCAAAGGAAGACTTGATAAACATTATTGACAGGTACAAACCAGCTGTTACAGCTGTTCAAGAGACATTTTACGGTAACAATTACATATCACCAATAGCTGGCTACAATGGATTCAGTAAACAAGGCCATTACAACCATGGATATCACGGAGGAGTCGCATTATACATTTATTCTTCAGTACCGACCCAAGAAATTGAAGTTCAGTCATCGCTACAGATTATTAGAGCAAGAATTCATCTAACGCGCTAAAAAATTAAAACAATCGCATCTATATACTTACCACCAGAAGCAAATGTGGATCTACAAGAACTCTCAGACACTCTGAACGCACTACCCAAGCCGGTTGTGGTGATGGGGGACTTCAATGCCCACCACACTGATTGGGGAAACAGGACAACAGACCGCCGAGGCCGTTTGCTGCAGAGTGCCCTCACCAAGACTAATCTCAACATCATAAATGACAATTCAGCTACACACATATCTGGCTCAGTGATCGGTCTTGCGCTAACCTCTCCTGACATAACACCCGACGTAAATTTTACAGCACTGTCTTCAGTATTCAGCAGTGATCACTATCCGATTATTTTGTCAAAAACTGTAAAGCAGTATGACGGGAGAAATGAACCGGTGGGGTGGAACTACAGAAAGGGAAATTGGAAGGAAAACGAGAATGACTCTATATGGAGAGATGTACATCTACAGGAACTGCCAAAAGACCCTGAAGCAGCAGTCGAGGAACTTTACATGAGATTCAGCATTCAGATCCACGGCAGATAAATGCATTCCACAATACAAGACGCGACGACATTATGCAAACCCTTGCTGGACCTCTGAGTGCAGGAGAGTGTGGCGAGAGAGGGAGAAGTGCTACAGGGACTACAAGCGAACGAATGCGCTAGAAGACAAGCTGAAATGGGAAAGGGCGAGAGCGGTGGCAACACGTACTTTCAGAGAAGCGAAGCAGAACAGCTGGCGCGAGTATGTGTCATCGCTCAACGCAACCACACCGAGCAATCATATCTGGGAGAAGGTGAACAGAATCCGGGGCAGAGCCAAGAGGCGAATAAAAATATTGAAAGAAGAAACTGAATTTTTTCATCAATAACCAACCATCGCGGAGAAGTTAGCACAAACCTTTTCCCTCACGTCCAGCGATGAGAACTATTCTAACGAGTTCCGTCGGTACAAGCAACATATTGAGCAGATACCAGTGGACTTGACAAGCAACAACGACGAATCTTACAATAGCCCTTTCACCTTCGAAGAACTTATGTCAGCAATTAAGAGTAACAGAAATACAGCGCCAGGTGCTGATGCTATTGGTAACAATATGATTAAAAATCTGCCAAACAACGCACATCAGTACCTGCTGAATATCTACAATAAAGTATGGATGGAAGAGTACATTTACCAGCCATGGAAGCAAGCTATCATTCTGCCTATTCCTAAGCCTGGCAAAGACCACACAGACCCCAAGAATTACAAGCCCATCTCGCTGACCAGCCGTTTTTGCAAAACGTATGAGAAAATGAAAAATCTAATATTAATAGAATATCTTGAAAATAAGAAAATATTTGCAGACATACAGTGTGGCTTCAGAAAGCACCGTGCTACAATCGACCATCTCATCAGATTTGACACCTACATCCGACAATCACTCGCTGCAGGGAAATATGTAATGGCAGTCTTCTTTGACCTAGAAAAAGCCTACGACATGACGTGGCGTCATGGTATAATGTTGGATCTGGCGACTACAGGCTTGAAAGGAAGGTTGCCGAACTTCATAGGGAAATTANATCTAGGGTTCAAGAAACACTGCAAGCAACTATCAACAGAGTTACCCGAAGGGCCAAAGATAACGGCTTCAGATTCTCAACCTCCAAAACAACAGCCCTGTAATTCTACCAAGGAAACAAACCAGTAATTACACCAACACTGAAACTTGGAGACCACATCATACCAAACGTTGAAAACTTGAAATTCTTGGGACTGGAATGAGACAGAAAATTAAACAGGACCGCACATATCCAAAAAACAATAGCTAAATGTAAAAAGGACCTGAATCTAATGAAATCTGTCTCCTCCTTTACATGGGGAGCAGATAAAGTAATCCGCATGAAACTATACAGATTTTTAATCCACCCAAAGATTGACTATGCTTGCATAGTTTACGGATCAGCCAACGCAACAGCATTGAAAGAGCTCGATGTCATCTCGAATGAGGCCATGCGCATCAGCGCTGGAGCCTGCTGACTTCGCCTGTACAAAACTTGAACATCCTCACCAATGAACCTAAGCTAGAATTCAGAAGAAAAGAACAGCTTTTTCGGTATTTCTTCAAACTCAAATGCCACTTCCTCAACCCTGCCTACCGGTGTGTTCACAACTCAAACATAGAATTGTTCCTAGTAGCCGTGAGCGCTTATCGAAATCTGTAATCATGAAACTCCATGAAGTCCTAAACCAGTGCAATATTCCTACACAACCAGTCCAGCCCTACTTCACTCCTGGGACGTATTCATGGGTTCAGAAGCGGCCTACCATCGTGGAAAATATAGTGAAGTTGAGAAAGGAAGATGTAACTCCGGCACTCCTAAGACACGTGCATGAGGATACAGCGAGTAAATACGGTAACTGCAAGTTCATCTTCACGGACGGCTCGAAGTCTCAGAGGGGGTTGGTGCAGCGGCGGTGATGGGCAACATGATTAAAAAAGCTCGCTACCGGTGGTCGCAAGTGTCATGACAGCAGAACTTTATGTAATAAAACTGGCAGTCAACATAATGAAAGAAATACAGTTTCATAACTTTGTGGTATTTAGCGATTCTATGAGCTGTATACAGGCTATTGACAATAATACTGATGACAACCAGCTTCTCAATAGGAGTTCATTGAATATGCATCAAATCATCTTAGAAAGGAAGCACATCACCATCAGCTGGGTGCCCGCCCACGTGGGGATCAGCGGAAATGAGTGTGCGGACAGAGCAGCTAAAGAAGCAGCAACGAGACCGTCAGAATTTGCACTCATTCCATACAAAGATTGGTTCCCATTGATAAGAAGGACGTATGAAATATATATGGAATGAGGCGTGACAGTGATACCGAAGCGATCTGAAAGAGATGAAGAGCAGTCCCGGAAGGCGGAAAGTGAGCAGGTAGAAGTTGAACCGCCAATAAGAGGTCATAATTAATAGACTTCGATTACAACATACCACCCTCACCCATAACTATTTGTTTAACAGAGAAGCCCTGGGCCAGAGACCCATACGCGGATGGTGCGGAGATGCGGTGCTGACGATAAAACAAATCATTGAAACATGTCCTGCTCTGCAGCAACCAAGAAGTATCCTCCGCAGGAGTGTCAGTGGCAGGAGCGTTGGTGACTTGTTGAAGGATGCTGGTGGAAAATTTTCCATAAAATTCTTCTTCTTGTTGTTGAAGGATGGTGGCCCAGTAGTAAGAGTGCTGGAATATGTTAAGGCTATCAATGTGTATGCAAACTTGTAAATCTCATCATTCGGTCAAGATATCTGCCTGGAATCATGCGAGACATGTTTTGTTAATATAGGAATCAGCATCTCTATTTAGGTACTGACGATAAAACCCCCAAATGGCCGAGCGCACTGTGTTGGTACCTCGGGGGGTTTCAGCGTGGGTAAGGCGCCCTGCCATAAATGGGTGGTCAGCTGAAACCCCAAGGGGTCTGGCTGCACGAAGTGTTCGAATGTTGCCTGGTGTGACAGATATTAAAATTAAGATCATTTGTGTTGCCTATGATAATAGTGGTGGTGTGAGGGTTGAATTAAATTCCATGGGGGCTTAGGCCCGACTTTGAACTGTGCGTACCAATGTAACTAGACTTCTATTTGGTTTTCTTTGTTGTGGGTGTGTGAGAGTTAAGATTGAGATTTTGAGGCTCTGCATAAGGTGTGGTCTTGTTAGTCGAATCATTGGTAAGCCTGTGCAATATGGAACTACGGTACTGAAAGACCCTGAACTTGCCCACTTACTGTGATGTTTACCAGCTTATTTAGAGTATCTCGTAAAGCAAACCAAGCTAAAATGAAAGGGCCCGAGTGGATCTCTGGTCGAGAAGCTCGCTGTTTCACATTTGCTTAACTTCTGAATTTTTGGAAAAACTCCAAATGCGTTATTAACTTTCGCAAAATCGCCAAAGTGACAGCTAAATAGCCTATGACCGAAGCTGTCATTCAATGAGTTTATTATTATACTACTAAGAATAATTTGGCCGCCCGTAAAAAATTGCTAGTTTTTTTTTAAGTCACAGTGCTAGGTGCGTAGGTTACCTTCAGACAGCATAACGCTGTAATTTATCTCCATTTGCCAGATTGTAAATATGAAGCTGCAACTCGTGAAGCTACATAGGCAGAAACCCAATTAATGCAAACTAAAGAGGCTGAGAAAAATTTAAAGTTCACTTAGTGACGCAGTGTGCACTTGAGAATCAACGAGATTTTCTCCAATTCGGAATTAAATCAACAAACCATTGTATAACTAATTTGTCTGAACGGGTCAGTTGTTTGCTTTAATCGCAACTTGATGAGGAATTCAAAAACGAGGAAAATTCCAAATTCAAAATCTTAGATTCAGCTTCAACTGCATGCGACCTTAGAATTTTAGAGTCACCACAAATTTTTAAACGAAAACCGGCCCTTAACAATACTGACAGCTCCTACCCTTTGCAAATTGTAACTAGGTAGCAATCCTTTCGATTTATTTTTCTGGGTCATTTTTAATATTTTGTTTTCGTGATTTTCATTAATGACTGAATCCAACTTTTTGTTCTCCCTTTTATTACAGACAGTATGATTTGTACTTTTATGAACTGATGATGGAGCTGATATCCGAAACGTTTTCCTAGTAAATATGATTAAGTTCTTTGGAATTTTCCTCGTTTTTAAATTCCTCATAACTAATTTGTTAATGTCTATAACCTGACCAGGCACATTCCTCCATCGATGAAATTAGTGTCACGCGTTTCATTTGCTTTAAAGCAGAAATAAGGCTTGTTCATACACTAATGGAAATGCGAACAATTTATTTCCATTGATAATATTCAGCTCTCCCATTACAGGCAACCTACATTCTGCACGAAGCATTCAAGTTTATCCAATGTTTAATTTTATTTTACATTTCTTCATCACTATCTTCAATATCCTCGCTCTCTTCTTCATCGTCTTCATCATCCTCGTCATCGACTTCTTCGTCCTCGTCATCGACTTCTTCGTCCTCGTCATCTTCTTCTTCGTCCTCGTCATCTTCTTCTTCGTCCTCGTCATCTTCTTCTTCGTCCTCGTCATCTTCTTCTTCGTCCTCGTCATCTTCTTCTTCGTCCTCGTCATCTTCTTCTTCGTCCTCGTCCTCTTCTTCTTCTTCGTCCTCGTCATCGTCATCTTCATCACTCTCTTCTAGTTCATCATCTTGGGATTCAACAGAACTTCTCTGGCCAACTGAGAGATTTGCCTGCAGAACAGTAATGCGTAAGCCATAGTCAACTTGTAAGGTAATAACTATGTATACCATATGAAGGGGCTACTCCGACTGTTGTCAGCCACGAAAAACATCTTAAATGCAAGAGGAAGAAAGAAGGTACCTTCAAGTGCGGAGTCGATGTAACGGGGCAGCTTTTTGCGAAGCAGACACCATAGGTTAACAAGGATGTTTATGAAACAAAGTAAAGGTTACAGGAACAGGAGCGAAATGAAAAAGATAGCGATTTTCGGCCCAATTGGCCATTTTTTTGGTTTGTTAAAAAAGTATCCTTAGGCGGTGAAGTATTTTGTCCAAAAATTTCATGGGGCTACGGGTATTAGAACTCCCCCACCAAAAAAAAAGGGGTGTAAGAGGGCCAAAAACCATGAACTTGTGCCATCGTATAAAAAATGAAAATCTGGCTCTTCAAGTTTGTTAGCAATGATTTAAAGATTCCAAATTTTGTTGTAGCGTGGAAGTTCGTTGGCTTGTACTCATTTGAAATATCAGATAACATGGCAAAAAAAACAAATATTTCCCATTTTATGAAAAATTAAGGCCAAAATGAAGAAAATCAATAAATAAATATGTTTCTTTTTAAAAATTACTTACAATGGATTATTTCAGTCCATTTGAGTCCACAAATAAAAAATTTACTATTCTTCAAGAAATGAAAAATAATTTTTTCATATATAATTTATACATGCAATTCACAGTGGAAGTATGAAATCATGCATGCAGATTATTTGTAGATGAAAATCAAACGTGAAAAGAGCAATTAAGTACAAAAATTGTCCATTACATAACACTTCAACAATAAAAATTCATGTTTTTGGCCTCTTACGAAAAACCTCATTTTCAACATTTGAAAAAATAACAGTCAGTAGTTTTCATGCTGGGAAAAAACAAAGACAGGTTTGAAATCCTTGGAACCTAACAAACTAATGGAACCCAATTTCCCAATTTGCACATCTAAACATTTAATTTTTTTATCACAGTTCAAAACAAAAAATTTGGTATTTATTAGTGATCGAAAATCTCATATCAAAAGACAACAAAAACGAAAATAGAAAACTCGGAAACAACTTTGAGTTTGAAATGTTACAAGGATATCAGACCTGTCTTTGAATTTGTTCTAGCATAAAAACTCTACTTTTATTCTTTTGAAATATCCCTAAAAATGAACTAAAAACTAGTATTTCAAATGTTGTGTTTATCTGGGAAGCGTGATGTTCAGTATAAAACGAAGTACTTGAATGAAAAGCAAGTTCCTATTTACCATATATGAACTAGCTTGAAAACAATGACTCCCATAAAATTGGCTATAAATTTAAAAATACGCACTGCAGCCCCAAAAATGAACAGGGAATAAATGACTAAGTCGACAGTTCATCACAAGATAGAAATCGGTGCCACGGTACACAGTTATTTCTCTACAGTGAAAAAAAGTGAAATTAGTATAGGAAATGAAATCCTGTAAATTATTTCTACGATGGCCTCACAGATACACACAACGGGCTCAGGTGACGCTTCTGCTTTCAGTTACTCGATCACACTCAAGACGCCCAAATTTTTCTTTTTAGGTAACCCACGTTTTTGATTAACACATCTGCCAGGCTAGCATCTCTTTCTCACCAACAGGTTTCTCAAAGAATGAAAATACACAATATTAGGACTACACATTGGTAGCTAAGAAACCACCGTTGCTGAACAAGCATAACATTAACTCTGATGAAGTTCAAATGAAATCACTCTTTCATCATCAAAATCACTGTCTCACTTAGCCTACGAACTAACGCAGGTTATACCATGACAAAGCAAAATACAGCTTGGCATTTGCATGTCAAGAAATACTGGGTCTCACCTTAACATCCGATACGCGCAAAGACGTCACCTTTCCATCCACACGAAACTGTGAATAGGAGTAATAATTAATTGATTACAAACGAAGTCATCCTACGAATTCACATCATTAGCAATATAATTGACAATTTCACTAGGGACTATTCGAAATAGCTCATAGTTTTCCCCCGCCAAGTACAAGGACCATGTGATATCAAAACACTTTCTTTGACAGCGTGCTGCACCCGTTCCGAACTCAATTATGTACTTCCTGATCTTCAGAAAATGGCAGGACAATTATGAGGTAGCATTACCTTCCTTACAAAGGGCTAAAATACAAGCACGATCGAATGTAGCTGAATACTTTCGGCAAATGATTCTATCAAAAGGTTTTCACAACTAAGCAATTTCAGTCAATCGGATATGAATATTTGAAATCATAAATGAAAACTACAATGAATTTGGCCTAGAAAAAACGCAATATAAGAATGAATAGGAGCTAGGTTTCAGGCAGGCAGCCATATAGAAATTTTAGTATCTTATGTGAAGAACGTATTGCCGGTAACTCCTTGTGAAAATGCAAATTGTTTCATAACATCACTATAGGATGGCTCTACTAAAGGCATGGAAGAAGAATTCGAGTCGAAACATTTTTATCAATGACCACTCATCACCTGCACGCACAACCAGACTAAATTGGGAAAAATAGTAAAAATTGACATAACCCCAGCCGACTTGATAACCAAATGAATGCAAACCTAGTATCTAGGACATAACTTCACTAAAAATTGCACCTCCCTATTAGAGGAGTAAACAAGCTCTAAATAGCCATGAATTAACATCAAAAATCTACTAACCTCGAGCTGATCAGTTGCCAAAGCCTGTGTCTTTGCTCGATCATCAGCAAATTGGATGAAGGCGTAGCCTCTGTGGGCAGACGGGTCTTCTGCCTTCATAGGGAGAGTTATGGACTCTATTTTGCCGAACTGAGAGAAGTGTTTGGTGAGGTGCTTCTTGCCAACTTCCTCAGGGATCTGGCCTACGAACACCTCCAATGCGGGCCTCGTGTCCTTCTTGGCGACAGATTCCTGGAAAGCGTAATATTTACATGGTAATTTGACACAATCAGCGGAAGTAATAACGACAGTAAAATATTCAGCTGGAGGTTTTAGGCAACGAATTGAATTTAAACATTTTACAAAGAGACAGATAAGAGGTGAAGCACCGCTAATGAACGTCATAATTTAGTTGCGGTGCAACACGAATGAATATACAATTTCAGCCCTTCAAACTATGTCACCCTTTCTCCACGGAAATTGGTCGTCTTGAGCTATGGACTTCACATAAGCGTGTGTGTATTGCGAATATAAAAAAATCAGCGGTCGTCTTGAGCGTAAGTAACCACAGGAAAAAGTGAAACATCAATTTTAATTCCACTGCCACCAATAACTTATCAGCTGTTTCGTGCGTGTAAAGTCCACATCACTTTGATGCAGCTATGAATATAGATAATCATGATTCTTGGTTAGTGTTGAGTGAAGAGGTTATTTACAACTGAAGATATTGTCACTCAAAGAAAGAAACAACTCTGAAAATCAAGCACTCGGAGATAATCAAATGAGCAATTTGAGAATTTCATTCATCACGCAGACTTACCGAGGATTTAAGGGCGCTTACAGAAACGACGTGTTCATTCACCTGAAACGGAAAGTAAGGACAAAATTAAATTTTGAAGATGAGGTACAGTCCATAACCAGGAATATTAAGTCTATGAACGCATTGCATCTATACTATTCCTGTCCTTGTTAAGCGTAAAAGCTACACCTACAACAAACTAAACTTTATTCAGCTTCACCTCAAAGTTCAAGAAAGAATTATCTGTTCACTGCCCACGGAATGTATAATTAGTTGCCTAATTTCAATTTTTTAAGAAGCTGTGAAGTCTTGCATAGCTCAGTTAAGTCTCTCAAACTTACAGCAACCCATGTATCTTTCAGCTGCTTCAAGATCAACTAGCGAATTCATCCCCAGCTCCCATGGAAAGGATTGACACATTTCACACTCCTGGCTGAAGGTACTGCCGTTCTCGTGCATGAACGCTCTCGCGTAACGAGAGTAAAAATTTATTCAACTTCGCTTGGGACGAACGTTGATATAAATATTTATCAATTACAGAACTTCATAAAAAATGCAATAAATAATTCTGAAGTAAAAACGTGATTTAAAAATAAAATGGCGTCTTTCGTCTTCTATTCCAACAAAAGGAAAAATATCCACTCAAACATCCAGCTGAAGACCTTACATTTTCCCACTCACAAGCACGAAATTCAGATGTTTACACGTTCAAAGCACAGCGCGACTGACCTCATGGTGACTAGCCAGCAGAACTTTTTTCTTTGCGCGCTTGTCATGAAATTCGATGTAGGCAAAGCCCCTGTGGGCAGACCGGTCATCCGCCTGGGTGGGGAGAGCGAGCCGCTTGATGCTGCCGAACTGGGAGAAGTGTTCCTCGAGGGCTTCCTTGCTGAGCTCCTGAGGGATCTTGCTTACATAAACCTCTAATTCGTAGTTTATTTCCTTCTTCTGCACCGATTCCTGGAATATAAAGTGATTCGACGTGTGATTTCAATAGATCCAATGAAAATTTCAATACATGAAGATTTTACGCAATGAACTGCACACACCTGTTACACAGATGCAGATGAGAGGACGGGTTTGAAATGAATGCAGTATTAATCCATCACTTTGGTAGCCAGAATAGTAAGAAAATGCAATTGTTTTAAATATGGTCACAGACATTCCACATCGAGTGTTCGTGTAGCGCTTTACAGATTTATTCGTAACATGCAAGATTATAAAAAGGATTTAACACAGTACGAAATATTACGATGACACTCCGATATTTATGCTTTTTCATTAGTGCACAAACTAAATGTAAATGGCTTAGATTACTAGTTTCAGCTTCCCTAAGCAAAACATAGGGGTTTTCAAGAGAAGAAAGAGGAAGGCACCATTTAGTTTAAAATAAAGCGAACAGGAATCTATGCACAAGGTGCGTTCTCATATCCTGTGCATAGACACCGCAAGATAAAAAAAAAGGTTCATGAAGTAAGACAAAAATTGAAGAACAAAGTGATAGGTGTTGAAAAAGGGACATCAAAGAACTGAAAAAACTGACCTACAACAAAATAAAAAACTTTTTCAATGATGGGAAAGCCTGCCTAACCTTCAGCTTCTGATATTGTATCTCCCCCTATTGCTCATTCTCAAAGATAAGGTAGTCGTCCCTTCTTAAGGGGGGCTTATGTACATAATTTTATTGCAGCTACCATTATGAAGAGCAACAATATTTTGTAACTGCACAGCAAAAACCGTTCAAATGCATATTGCAGCTACCATTATGAAGAGCAACAATATTTTGTAAATACACTATAACAGCAATAACAGTTGAAATGCACAGAAAGTTTTCAGTACTCATTGAAGGGAAGGATCAGCCCAGATAATCGAACACTTAGAAAACATTCTAAAACTACCATGGGTATTAATATGTGAACCTAAAATCGAACAGACTTACCGAGAATTTAGAAGGAACCACAGAAATGGCCTGTCCATTCACCTGAAACGATAAGTAAATAACAATTAATTCTTAGAAACGAGGTATATCTCAAATCAGAAATATTCACGTAAGGAATGTATTTTCTTCCCACTGGTTTCCTTCCAACTCTTACAAGCCTTTTTTATCCTGTACTAAAGTGAAATCCAAAAATTTAAGCGAGAATTATGATTACGCGTAGGCCTTTATTTAAAACCCATCTATTTCACGCAACGCGAAGAGCTTACCTTCTACAATTTTCTCAAGTTTAGAAGCCTCATTTAAGTCAGTAGCTTTATCAACTTCTATAATCTAAAATCTTGTACAACTAGTAACACTCAGCACCAGCTCACATTGCAAGGTGACGCAAATTTGGCTCAGCTTAGCGCCCTTCTGGAACCTGAGCTCTAGCAGTACGAGGGTTTAAAGATAATGACTTGAAAGATAGGCCTGCATTGTGTTGTCTTACATGCGCACCATCACACAACTTCCCTCACGCATATTTCTATCAATAAATCAACAAAGCAAGAGTGTTCTCTAATTTTTAGTAATCCGTGACACACCATGACATGAAACAAACCAGTGAACAAAAAGTGAAACTAAAAGCAGATGTTTAGCATACATAAAATAAGAGCAAGGGAAATGTTCAGCTCGATATGTTTTGTGTTGCCAATGCTATTCAATTGATTCCAATGAAAAATTTATGCAAATAGCATAATGATGAAAAAATGAAAGCATCCCTTAATTAAAGGGAATGCTTACTAAAACCAGTTATATCATAACAATCTTGGAATTTTTCTTCAACCAGAACTCAAATCTATCTTCACCTTATCATAACAATAACGAAATGAATCAATTTGCATCTTCGCAGCCAAAACTTAACATACCTCGTGATCAGCTTTCAAAGCCTTTTTCTTTGCCAGTTCCTCCTCGAATTCGACGTAGGCAAAGCCCTGGTGTTCAGACGGGTTCCCTGATTTCTTAGGGAAAATGATGCGCTTGACGCTCCCGAACTGGGAGAAGTGTTGCTTGAGGCCGTTCTTGCTTACTTTCTCTGGAATGAGTCTCACCAACACCTGCGCTGCAAAGTTGGTCGTCTGGGGGACTGCTTCCTGAAAAATAATTGATTCTAAGAATGATTTCAAATTTACGGAACAGATACGAATTTTTACTCCAGCAAAATGGTTTTTAGAAATATCTTAATGCTAAGAATTATATACACATTAGTGACATTACACAAACACACGCCGAGGCTCTGCCAGAAGCCTGATCCTCTCTCTCAGTAGTGCAAATGATGAACTTGATACTACCAAACAAGCAATTATGTTTCTTGAGGTGTTTCTGTACATCTTTCCAGGGATCTTACCCTTTAACAACTTCAATGCTTGAAATATTAAATTGATTGTGGCTGACTTCTAAAAATCCGTTTCTAGATCCATATCAAACAAAATCCTCTAAAGTGACATTTTCAGCAAGATCTCACGCTGTAACAGACATGCCTAAACACAACTTCTACGTTTAAAGAACTCATAGAACTCCAAAAGATACCCAGTTGACGAGATGACGTGGAGCCTGGTTCAAATCTGAAGAAGCATCATAATATTACCAATAATTTCACAGCATGAGATAGTTGAAAATTAAAAAAGTTTATACAGCACACAGAGACCTTTTACATCACAGTATTTAAAATGATACAACTGTACACGTAACTTCAATGAGTAAATTTAACTTTACCAGGACTCGAAAGTAAAGACTGACAAAGCCCTGCTACAAAAAAACAATCCTCCAAAATCATTTCAACAAAAATGAAGCACTGAATTATTTTCAGATGAAACAACTGTGAGCTTCCTCGTACAAGTGCAAGCTAGACTTTTTAATATTATGTTAATATGAAACTTTTGAGCCATAACAGAAGCAATCTCAAGAGAGCTACAAGAAGAAACTATATAGTTTGATTCATAGAAAACGGGAAATCCATGCACAAAGTGTGTTCCCACTCAGAATATCCGGCACATAAAAACAGTAAGTTTAGGTGAAATGGGAAAAAAAATAAATGAAGCGATACCACAAAAGGCATGAAAACTGAAGGAAGCCACAAGGGTACCAAAGAAGTTTTGAAGGCAAACGTATAACTGAGGTAACTGAGCAACATCTATCCTGGGTGAGCCAGTCTCCATCGTATCGGATAGACACACCTCTCAAACCTAAATCAATTGCCTATTTTATGCCTCTTGAGGGGTTTCAAACCTAAAAATAGATGCAACTCACCTTGCATTCGAGTACTCGCAGGGAAACCATTTTGCCATCCACCTGAACCTGGAAGCAAAAGTATACACAAAACCGTTAAGAAAACAAAACCAGTAACAAATTTGGCATTCGAAATAAGAAGTGATTAATTCAACACAGCTCAGTCCCTAACGCAGCAGATTAGGTGTACTTCCCCTCATGAGCCATACTGCCAACATTCAGATGCATTTCTTCAACACGTTCATTGCCTACACCTCAAATTGGCGTACTCAGAGTTAGTGCAGCTGTCATTTGTGCGGGGGTGGGGAATTCATTTACTTTTTACATTAAGGGATCAACATGCAAATTCTTCTACAAAGTCATTCATTAAGGCAGTTAGTGTAAAAACTATGATGGCACCTCATAGGGGTAGCTTAAAAATTGAACATTGGCATAGATGAATTTGTGTTCTGGGAACGTTGAATAATTTAATCATTTATCTGAGAATTTGATCTCCTCTTTATAAGATACAATACATACTTAACATTGTATTGACTTAACTCGCAAATTTTCGGAGCTCTCTAGACAAGCAGAGTACAAGCAAAATTGAAGGCAAGGTGTTTTCATTAACAGAAAATATTTCAACTAAATGAAAATCACTTGAACAGTTGAACTGATTCTTCTTCCTCAAGGCGCACATATTACAGTACATTCCTTTAAAAATGAACATCCTAAAAAGCCTAAATTGCCATGATTTATTACTGACCTT